>JABSSZ010001572.1:0-18052 GCA_013755755.1 Fusarium sp. NRRL 25184
TCAGGCAGACGGAACACGTCTTAAGAGAGTGGGATATGTCAATATGCAGTTTGAAGATGATGCTGCCAGCAGTGTTTTTGGTCAGGGTGAACGGCTGGAGAGACTTAAAAGACTAAAGAGTAAGTGGGACCCACTTGATGTTGTGCAAGGGATTGTAAGGCTTTAAATTTAATTTCTATTAATATAAAAGTATTAAATTAATAAATCAAAAAGTTTTATATTTATTAGTTATATAAGCTATGAACCGACCTCCTTAGCAGTCTCTAGTGACTTGACTGCTTCGAGCATTATATGTCAGTCGGGAAGAGTCAGCCGGCGCAGTCGCACAGCGTCGTCATTGGCAAAGGTCTCTGCCAAAGCTCGGATATCTTTATCTATTCATTGTTGCGACTACTATAAGATGCTACATAAACCTCAACTCGCTTTCTGCTACCACTAAATCGACGATATGCCCTCTGCTACTTCAGCCGCCCCTTTGCTAGCCATAAATCCAACAGCCTCGCATTGGCTGAGTCAACCTCTTGAATCTTAAGTCTGGCGCATCCTCAATCCTCGATCAACAAGCATGAATGATCAATAGAAGCAATGATCTACCATCTCAGGTAGATACTGTCATCGCTGGCTCTGGAATCTTGGGGTCTTATTTGGCAAGTAGCTTGTAGTGCGAGGTAGTAAAACATGTTCATCACTTATCAGCTACCCCTGCGGTGCCAGAGCATATTATTATGTTCCAGGTATTACGCTGGTGTTATAAATGGTGACTGGCTGAATGATTGTGGCCGGTTTGAGCGCCACAGAATACCAGAGCGGAATTCGGCTGCATCACCTTTCTATTCTATAGATAGAACTTATTGAAGGGGTGATAAAGGACGTGAACAGGTGGTTGCTTCAACTTGGGAAGGAAGGGAAATTAGGAATTTTATTATGAATCTAATAGTAGGTTAAAACTCTTAAACCCTTTACATAAATAAAAACAACTTAAATAAATTCTTGAGATATTTTGCAGCTCAAGGCGATCGGCCTTTGGTCAAAAACTTTGCAACCAATTCACGAGTCTATGTTTCAGTTCCTGATTGGCTATTGGCAGTCGGTTACTAAACCTACATCGATTCATCGCTCCATTCGGCCAAGTCAATCTGCTACTAGAAGTCAAGGACAAGGTTTAGATAGAAGGTGCACTCGTCTCAATCACGTGCAATGGATAAAATGATCTTCTGAAAGGACACAACAGGGGCTTTTCAAACGCTCATAAAAGTACCTTTATAAGAGTGCTAATGTGTACAGACTACCTATCTCTACATCTGAGAATATCATACCGTATCTTTTATCTGTTCTCTTGTCATATAATCTGTTGACATCTTCACATGTAGCTTCATAATGCGAATGAGCTTCGCGAGTATTAATGATTTCAACAAGGGTAGGAGTCGATGGCGTTGCGTTGCATGACACCTGATACATTCCCATGATAATGACACTTTCATCATCATCCTTCAAGTCGGAGCTCTCAGTAGATGTCTCAGAATCTGCGTCTAAGGGCCTAGAATCCGTACTATGTATAGTAGAAGCAGAATAAGACCATCGCGACTTGGCTGGCGGTACATATATCGAGTATGGGACAGAATGGCAATCGTCTGAGTCTGCATGACTATAGTATTCCACGTCATGGCGGGTATAGGCAGTAAACCTGCTGTGTAAAGCCCTCTCACTATCGAGCCCTGTGCTACCTGTCTTCCGGGTCGCAGGGTTGACGTCATATGAGGTATGATACTGCCGGTAGTGTAGCCGAGAGGGCACCCTGACAGTTGGGGGCGAGTACTCAGAAAGAGGGCCCTGTCGAGGAGTAGAGCTTCCATGTGAAACCACCGAGAAGTATCCTGATTGACGAGTAGACGTCGGCAACGAAGGATTGCTGGGTGATGCGATGGATGACTGTGCTAGGTGGCTGCTCCTCTGTTGGCAGCATGAACAGTGGAACGAGTTCCTCCATTGGTCCCCGCCCAGGAGGGGAGCAGTGTTGGGTACGGACATGTGCGGTATCCTGCAGGCGATCGAGATCTGTGATCTGTGAAGGTGCAGAAAGATGCAGATCTTTGCCGGGTTCAAGTGTAGTACAGGTTTGTTGGCGAATGACAAGCGTCAGATGACTTGTAGGTATCAGAAAAAGATAGACTCTGATCAATGTTTGACTGATTGATGGATTCGGCGATGTGAAATCTTGTCATCCTTTTCTCAGAACGAGGCTGGAGCCTAGTTATCTATGCAATCAGAGCCTGACCCTACACCACGATCGGACTCAAAGTGTCCGAACAATTAATCCCCCATCAGATTCTCGGTCCATACCTCAGCTATTGCAATCGAGACCTAGACTCTGAGCTCTTGTGGTCTCGAACTGGAAGGCTTCGAAGTCGCCCCACCTACAATCTACCCCTAGTCTATTCTCAATCAACAGTAGTGGCCAACATCAGAAACACGGCAGAGGCGTTTGTTGATTGGCCGTCTTGTCTCAGCCACAGAGAGGTTTCAGTGCAAACCGCTGTAGTCTTTCAGCTGTGTTCACCTTACTATTTACTGGAGGTTGTATCCGATCTTCTGTGCCCGGGAAGTCCGAAACGGCGTTGTTGTCACGCTATCCCTACTATTTACTCTCGCCCATCCTTGCGTCCCAGTGGCTTATCCTATAGGTTACCAATTCCAAAAGTCAGAGGTCCGGGATTTAGGTGTTGTTCGAAGGTGTCGATGTGTCCCCATGAGAAATGCAGGGCTTCTTGCACGCAAAAACAAATATCCCACCCAGGTTGACCTGACTGATACTTGTGCTCAGCATGATATCCAATGACCCCATACAAGTCATAGAAGCGCTTGAATTGTCTATTTGTAGAGGGGAAATACTGAATTGAAATGGCTACCAGATTACCCTGGCTCACCAGGGGTCATGGAGATCACGGAAGCAAGGGGGAAGGTTAGCGCTCTTTTTACTTCCCTGTTGCACTTACTGAGACCACCCAGCCACATCACGTTAGAGTTCGGTGGATCGGCCGACAAAAGTAAATTAGGACAAATGCACCCACAGCATTTAATATAGCCTATGCCATTCCTGAAGTATTAGACACCTATTTTTTAGCCTGAAAATCACGAGAACAAGTCGGAGCCCGCGACTCACAGCTTACTCAAGAGGACAACACACACAGGAAGACCTCGTTATCATCCAAATCTGGCCAAATAAACTGACCGAGTGCAGTGTAATGATATAAGCTCTTAGCCACAAGTCTCAACTGCAGATAACATATCTGGCTCACAATTAAGACATTATATTAGAACGCCTAACCAATTACTACAGCATCTAGCTGATATAATGGAAATGTAAAAGATAACTCATTACAATACCTAACTGAGACAACAACGGCACAGATTTGGTTATCCCCTACTTCGCTCTGCCGTGGCAGCTGAAATAGCAGTGAGACACGGTAAGACAACGCCCTGGAGGCCAAATAGTGCGGCAATGCTGGCTACTGTAGGCACGCATTAGACGACCATTAAACAGGGGCGATCTTGAGTGGGAGCCCGAGTCTTTGATGGATTGAGGTTCATATTTGTGGTGGTGCCAGTCGTTATGCCTTCGCGTTTTTGCCGCCTGGGCGCGGCAACGTAATTTAACTAACTCTTGGCTTGAAGTATCTTCCGATCTGTTAACACAATCAGATAAAGAGACGGTTTAAAAGCATCATCGGGGGACGAGATTGTAGCTGAAGTCAATGTACACTATCTATGCTATGTTCTGGTTGGTGATTGGCTTGTTGTAGTTTGTCGAAAGTAAAGTTTGGGATCATAGCTCAAAAAGGTGGAACTACTAGCCTGCCTGTTAATACATTGATCTTGAAACTTGAGATGGCGAGTTTTGTGTTGCTTCTTAACTTGTTGCTTTCAGCAAGTGTCTTGTCTCCAAGCTCTATTGTATTTTATACAATTGGAAGTCAATGGAAACTCACTAAGACAGTACGTGAAGGCCTGCGAAAGAGTTGACCAATCCGTTGAGAGTGGGCCCTTACGGAGTATGGATTTCAGTGTGTCTGGAAGTGACCGTTCGGGGAACTTGACAGCTTAATGTAAGGTACTTACCTATTGCTTACAGGTAAATTCTGCCATATGTCCATATAGCAAGGTTCCACTAATTAACTTATAAATGTTCATTTGCAGGTCCTGGAGGTGAAATTAGAGTAGGATAGCTATTCTTTTGCGTGGGGTCTGAGATCCAGTGGTTGAAGCTCAATTTGCAGCAACCGGTGTAGTTTCAAGAGGTGAGCATCTTTCCCTGACCTTCTGGATCATGGTTCCAAGTGATGGGAGTGCAGTTGTCAGGCTAGTATGGAGATCGAGGCTACCAGTACAAATAATCTTATCAACACGAAGACCGAACTCTCAATTAAGATCGAGTTAAGACTCCAAGTCCGGGGAGGGATCCGTTGAGCTTGTGACAAGTCACGAGCTACTGTGTCGCCTGATTGTGCCTCACGCATCCCCTATGGCTGGTGCCTTCTTGACGGAGGCACAGTGGTACAGAAATTCAGTTTTTAGTTTGGCACGACGGCGACTTGCAGCTGTAGGTTCCGGGATGGTCATGCCAAAGATTGGCTCACCAATTCTATTAAGTTCAGTCCCGGAGGTAATAACAGCCTCCAGCCCTCAAAATCGGCGGCGAAGAAGGTATAACAAGGATCAAAATGAATACCCTTCTGCGCTTTGGATTAAAATGTAAACCTAAATTCTGTAGACCTTTCTCTAAGAATATCCAGAGAGGAAAAGGCCTTACTATCTTTCGTACTTACTTTGCCATCATTCGAACTGGCAGCTTCTCAATTTTGGCGGAAACAGCGGATCTAGCTTTCACAGGTCCAGAAATGACTTCTGATGTTGGGCAACGTGTTTCAGCTCCGGACTATGCATCGTTTGATTTGAGACGACGCGAATTAGAAGCAATAGACCTTGTCCAGAAGGGGTAATTGCAAAAGCATTCTATTCCTGATCGGAGAGTTGAATTTTCATAACACTGGTATCCTTCTCGATGAGCTGGAAAGTATGCAACTAAATCTCGTTTTCATTTTGCCTTGCAAGATTCGACATTTATCTGTCAGCATCGATACTTGGTGAATCGAGTCCTGATGTACAACCAATTTGTTTGTATAATTGTCTGTGCCAGAGGAATCGCATTCCCCATAGGCCAGCAATGGAGCTTGGTTTTCTTCGTCAGCCGATAGTAAAGACTCGTAACAAGCCTGGTGAAGCTCATATAGTTGAAATTAATTTTATGGGTATCGGGATGTCGTTAATAGCTACTAATACGATGATGTTCAGTGGTGTTGCGTGAACTGAAAACTAGCTCTATATTTGGCTGACCATGTTCGCACCATTATGAAAAAAGCCGACTATGTTTCCGTTACGATCTTTGGAGTTGGCCATTCAGGAAATGAGATACAGTGCGAATCAATAACTGTTGTTCACTTGGTTGCTTGAACAAAAGGTGACGTTCAAGTAGACATGGTCATTAAAGGTTCACTGCAATTCTTCTTTGTTAAAGCGTTTAAGTATAAATGGCCTCATGAAGGCACCACATATTTATTCACAACCAACCTTCTGAAACCCCTCTTGAAAGGGGCTTTTGAGTGTCAAAAAGGTTTTCTTACCCTCAAAGAACTCGAATTAGCTTATGTAGAGAATTGAGGGTATGACTTTGAGATCACTAAGCATGTATCCCTGCGCCAGCTCGACCCACTGGCTCCTGCTACCCTGCGCGACACCGGGCGTTGTAACTTCACTATACCAGAAACTGCGGTTGATCTCGAATTTCTAGGCCATCACCTCCGTCGCATTAAAGCTGTCCCACTGGGCATATCGCGTATGCAGGACCCTATACCTCTGTAAGAACAAGACTTCGTTTAAAACGCCACAAGTACCATCGACCCAGGTCCCAGGTCCCAATAAGCAGAAGACAAAGACTTTGAGGATAAAGGATTCTCAACTACTCGGGTGCCAACCCCTTGTATTACCAAATCTTATGGAAATGATAATTTGGGCGCGCTTGAGTTTAACTATGTTGATAAAAGATACCATCTATTTGAAGGCGCTTGAGCCATCAGCCCCTGAACCTTGCAGCTTGCAGCTTGCATCCACACTGCCCCAGTTTGACTATTAGAGTATCTCAGATGCTGTGCTGCATATGCGCAACACGGTAGCTGAAGGTGGTGATGCGTTGAGGACATCAGCCAGTAATGCTATTCGCAATATTCTCAAGACTGAGAAAACGGTTCTAATACCACGTCTCAGGAACGAACTAGCGAACTCGTCATATGCTACACAACGAGTAAGGAAAGAGGCTGAGGGTTGCTAACTATTTCGTAGATAGAAGCATTAATGCCATTTTATCTGGGAAACGAGAGCATCTGTATCATTGATATTTATTGAGGCTTCCAGATGCCACCATTTGTAACGAGTCGCTCATACCGTTCTTCAAAATCCAATACTGCTTCAAGTGACATGAAACTCACCAGCCAGGGTGACGTTTTCCAAGGCGCCTCTGCCTTGAAGTCATCAGGGGGTGGTTTGCAAATGCAAGGTGTTTGGAAAATGACTTTCACGAAGAGACAAGTAATCACGGAAAACAGACCATAGGTTTATAGTAGTAAAGGTAAAAACTCTTACAGACTAGTTCGCGCTTGATTATGGCCCCAAAGCATTAACAACAGAAGGTTTAACAAACATGCTATGCCTTCCCTGACCTCCACCATTAAAGTCGAAGTCCAAGTATCCCTCGCGTCCAATCCAGTTGCGCAGGAACTCGACCGAGAAACCATAGTTATGCTCTGCTACTTTATCATCCTTGTTGCGCAGCCATTCCAGAAGTGCTGCGACGACCATAGCAATATTCTCAATCCAAAATACCATCTCAGCGTATTGACTAAAGGCCGGCAACATGCCAATCAATTCATTGAGGGCGTCGTTTCCCACATCGTGGGCCAGATCAGCTGCAAGCCGAGACGCTTCCCGCATGGCAAGGATCAGCTTATCGTACCACTCGGAACTGCTGTGATCTGCTTCCCAGCAGACGGCGGTTCCCGCAACAGCCTTTCGCACGGTTCCATATTCTAAGGGAGGTGTGTTGGACGGGAAGTCTCGAACTGTATCCGTCACTACAGACCCGAACTCTGGGGTTCTGTGCGACGTCTGCCTCTTGGCATCATCTCCGAAGCCCCAGGTGAAGTAAACTTCATCTTTTCCAAGTTCTCCCGAACGTCTGTAGCATTTGAAGATGGATGGCTGGAGACGCACTAGGAGCGGTGCTGAATTTGTTGCTGGATTGGCATTTGCCGTTGGGTCGACAAACATTGTCACACCTCGGCCTAGTGCGGAGGTAGCAGAGGCAAACGCTTCCGTCTCCGTGATTTTGCCATCAGCCTGGACTTCATCAACCGTGACGGCGCGGATATGAGGCTGTTCAACTGTTTCTTTGCCCAGCGTCCTGACCTGGTCGTCAAACTGCTCCCTGGTGAGTGGTTCGTCTTCAGACAGGGTCATGATGGCGTTTGGGGCATTGAAGGCGGCAAAGGTAGAGGAACGAGCAGCAGCTTTGGCCTCTGAGCAAATCTGGCCGATAGCAACAAGTTCCTCTTCGCTATCTGCAACAGTCTCAAAGCCTTTGACAGCCTTTTCCTCGATATCTGTGAGCTTGTGACCCTTGGCACGACGGGCTAGGCCATGGAGGGCTGATGCAAGAAGAAGACTGCTTCCTGGCTTGAGGCCTGCAGCGCCCTGGGGAGCAGCCTTTGCTCCGAGCCACTCCTTGAAACGATTAATGCGATCTTCAGAGGTGACAGTAGCCATGGCTAAAATATAGATAATGAGGGAACTGTGGTACTGTGTATTGGTATAGTGGTGAAGGATTGATGGAACTATCCTTTACGTGCCAGAAGTGGCAGTTTATATAGTTATTTTATCTATACCAGAAGTTTCTATTAATTAAATCATACAATATGGAGCATGTGATAGGCATCTGCTACACCATTTGACCGAGGTCTATATGCAGATGGGCCATGTAAGATCCAATGGCCATCGAAAGTAATAGGACTGTTGCCAAGGATGCACGCCATAATTCTTCACTGGCAATGATCAGCCAAAGGTTCCGTGTGAAGTATCGGTGTCAAATGTATGACGATTGCTATGATCCTTACTCGGCGATCAGTTCCGCTCTAGGCAGTTATCATAAGCGATAAGGTCTTGCTGCCTTGAATTAAAGAGTACTTGAATTCTTCTTTTTAAATATTCAGTGCTGTCTCACCTACATTATATCTATGCATGGATGTGCATGGCCTCAATGGGACGTCTTGTCTCAGTACTGTCTATGTAATGTTTCACTCTGTCGGCCTTTTCTCCGCCGCGTCGTCCTCTTATGTCTCTTCCTTTTATTCTAATGGCATCTACCGTGTCTCACCCGAGCTCTTTATCTCTTGCATTGTAACATCTTGGGATACAATGGCTGCTCCATCCAGGATTCCATGCTCTTAACTAAGGGTAGAAATGTAAGTAGCAAGTCTACGCTTAGCCTCAACCCCAATGAAAGCTCAACTGGTAACAACACAACCTAATGATACGTAATCGCAAAGGGTGAGATGTATTGGCATAACTTAGGAACCAACCTATAATACCTTGTTCGAAATAATTGAGAAGCCATTCTCGATAGTAATTATCACAACCACTCTACCAATTCAGGCTAGTTAAGGGACTTCTTTTCAGACTTTTACCCTGTGCCGTGTCTCAGACCGGACGCCAACTCCGGCTAATCTAATTGAGATTTAGATATAAATGCAGGGTGAAAACTTAACTGCTGTTAAATGACGTAGTGTCATGTTCTGATATTGGTGAGGCTTTTATCTTACAAGACATAATTGTCGGGCCTCATATGCATGCTTTATCAGCGTTATGGAAATGGATGGTTGTCTTAGTTACACCGCCTAGAATTAAAATTCCGTCGCGCCGATCATCTACTGCTCAAAAACGCGGTGCATACAACACAGCAGATACCTCGACCATTATGATAACTGACAACATCGACTTCCTCAGACATAGTCTCTTTGCCTTCTACCTTATCATTTCCGATATCTCCGCTGCGTGTGCGTGGCCATTTGTGATAGAGAGAGACAATGCTAGCTGCGCCCCGAATACTGAGCTACTGGCGAGTATCCGTAACAAAGATCAGGAAGGCATGACCAATGAGTGGGTGGAATTGGAATTGAAACCTGCCTCTGAGACTTGAGGATGTGTTTCGAGAAAAGACAGACGAGTTCCGGTTTGTGATGGAAAATCAGCGAGGACACCTGAATCAGCGAATAGTTGTCAATTACAAGAATAGCTGGTTTTGATTGGTTATGAATGTCTCACATGGCTTTATTTGCATCTGCTGGCAGCATATTGCAGCGACCAATGCCGCATCAACAGACATTAGATTATCTCATAATTTTCGTTTCCAATTGTACTCCCGACACCATCGCTTGGAAGGGTGGTCCTGAGATGCGGCCTCTTGCATAATGTTCTGCTGGGCCAGCTTGCCCTAACCAAGCATTTCTAGGGTAGTGTGCATCACTAGCCAATCAGAATCTACAGTGGAAGTGGAAATTAGCCCCGAGCGCGTGTCACATCATCACTGCAAGTAGCTGTCGGATTGTCAAACGTTCTGGAACCTGGGGATCCGACAATTTGGGGTGGTCTAATTCAGGCAGGCAATCTTGCTGCGGCGTTTTGCCAATTTGTCTCCGTCGGGGCAAGGCGTGCCAGAGAGGCCAACCAATAGAACTCACGCGGGGAGCGCTCACCGCTTATGTGCCCCCTCTTGGAAAAGTATGCCAACTTCCTCTTTATAGGTGAGAATAATATGAGACCAACCATCCAACTATGAGAAGACAACCCCCTCCGATCCGGCCAGAACAAGGATCCTACATTGAGTTCCAGGTTGCAACAAGCCAACCCAAGCCCCCCCACAGCCGCAGCAAAGACGTCCTGGCAAAGCTGCGCGAGTCAATTCCCCAGGATGAGATTCAGTGGCAGCAGGCCCGAGACCTTCACGGTTACAGTACCGCAGAGAATGTACTCCAAAAGACAAGGGACATATTGGACAATAGAATCATAAAGCAAGATCTGCGGAATTTCATAGTCATCGCATCTTGTTGTGTTGATTGGCATCTGGGGAGAAAGCAACAGGCTTACCAAATGTTCAAGACGCAGATTAGCGCTGCAACCGAGCTGACGATACAGAGATACATGTCCGCCTTGCGGGCCATGGTCCAAGCCATGGGACCAGTGTACCTTGGAGGATTACGCAATCGTGTCTTTGAGGCGATCCTTCTGTATTGTAAGAATTGGATTCCTTGTCCTGGCTCAAGTCACTTATTAAATCATAGCACGTATTGGGCCATCGTTTCTTGCGCACTACACCAAAGAGATAGGCGCGTTTAATTCCTGTTTCCCAAGCTTTAGTTGCATACACCCTGAAATACAGGCATCATTGCCCCTAGCACCTACATTTATTCTCAAGTACCGATATCCCCAGTATAGGTGAGACGTCGCCGTGATTATATGTCCAATCACTCATGGACTGAAGAAAAATAGCTTTAGGGATATTTCCACAGCTCTAGGTGTAGAGCTCCCCGACGAGGACGGCTATGCTAAATTTGTCTCTGTTCTCGAGAGTGGAAGGCCAATACCAACAGTACTCCCGCTGCCAGCGAAAGCCCCCCATAAAGCTCTTTCTATTACCAAATACCAGCTGGAGTCCACCGGGGATGATCGAAGACTCTCTGCAAACTCCGTCGAGGATGTACACATGTTCGCACTTCCAAAGAACTTTCCCCTACTCTACAAGGCATTTATTATTTCAGATGCCGTTCAGGAACTCTTACAGGAAGTAACTCAACAAGTCAACTACAAAGGTCTACGAGAAGTTATAAACACACCACTGCTTGAGTTTCAATGGATTGATGAGTATAACCTTGTAGTTGATCAAGTAGTTGGTGACTTGGTATGTTGATTATGCTAATCACACAATGTTATGCTGATATAATACTGGTTAGATTGAACAAAACATCCTGCCACAACAGCCTCTGCGAAGGTACAAGTCGCTCTATCGACATGAGCCCGGATCGATTTCTGTCCCCCCTGGTTGGATTAAGATTATTGTGCCCTTCACGTCGGTTCATCAGGTTTGCCAGGTTTCAATAGCTGCGATAAGTATTGCCAAGCAAAATATCACATGGGATACTAAAGTGGGGTTGATCCTTGGCGGCGATGTGTTATTTGCAACTTCTGACTAAATCTTGTATCATTCTATCTCTATTCCTCTTGGCTGCGACTATAGGTGAAGAATCAATCTATTGTCTACGGAATGTCACTATAGACTTTGACATTCTGGCCATATGTAATATATTTAACATCCGCACCACCAGTTTTGCAGAGTTTTAATAGACTAAGGGCCATTCCATATAACCAGTATTATGTTTTAAACGGATGGATAGATACTAATGTTGCACTAAATTACCCCAAAAACGACGACCTTCATTAGTGGAGATAACGAAGAAACAGGCCCTATAATTCGCCCACATGAATTAGTTCCACCCTGACACGTCTCCCGACAAAGGCAGTAGCGCAACACAGTGTACCTGAGACCACAATGAGAGTCAGGAGAAAAAGACCTCCAACGCCTCAGCCCGACTATAGGCCGTAACTGTCTTGTTACATCAAGAATCCAGATGAATAGATGAATCACTCTGATGGCCGCTTGTACGGTTGGTCTTGAAGAGCATGAGGTGTTCATCAGCTTGTACTTGGTCATTTCCCCTGCACAGCGATATACTATAAGCTCGGCTTGAAGTAGTACTGTGAAATGCTACATTGTACCGGTGAACAAATTGAGGAATCGATGAAGAGTAGCATGAGAGGTGGATTAATCGGAGCAAGGGCGAATTGGCTGTGGCCCCAGCGATGTAGCCACCGTGTTTCTTTTACGAAGTTGTGAGAACAACACTAGGCAAATGTTTGCAGGCTTTCAGACCAGCCTACTAGCAATTTTAATACTCCAGTAGATTTCCTCCCCTAATCTCTGCACTACTCAGATAGGCCTTTGGCGCTCATCCGCAGATGCAGATTGTCGAAACGCAGTGACAAACATTGTGTATAGCAGTCAAGCTGCGTAGTCCGTTCTTGTTAGCGCCGCCGTAGTGGAGACATGCAGCAGAAACCTGTAGCTTGCTCTGGTATCACGGATATAGCTGGTAACTCCCTATCCCCTGTGACAACATAGCAAACCTGGACGATAAAATACCAAGGTCAAGTCGTGGAAGGCTCAGAATTCTAGTTGTCGATTTATCTTCAAAGAGAATGAAAATGTAGTTTTTATCCGCAAGGACAGCAATATCCTATGGAGGATGAATACCGGTGAGATGCTGCTAATCCCCCAGATAGACATAGCCCTTAAGAAGCGCGACAACCTCAATTGGTTCTAGTTAGGTAGTAGTTTTCTATAAAACTCTAATATAAGACGAGAGACTAAGGCAATAGAGAAACTTTAGAAATGGAGGATGACGGGTTCCCTAACCCTAAATCCCAAAACTTCATTATCTGGAATTATGATAGAGGCAAGTTCGGGCTGTATGATCCCCTGAAAGCAAGTGGGTTCTACCTAACAAACCATCTAGCTATAATGGTAGAATTCTGTTAGATATCTTGTGGATAAGCGAGAGACTGACTTCAGGCGAATCAACAAGTTTCCCGCCTTGGCTTAGAAGGCATATATGACCATCTAATAACATTGTACGTTGGCCTTTCGCCGAGGCTTTTCAGATGATGTTTTACTTAAAGGCGCGAGAGCCATAAGTTCAGTAGCCTATCTTTCTTCTGATTTGCTCATACTTGAGGCCTGGATCTTCTAAACCGAGCCTAGAAAGATAAAGGAGCTGAAGGACATCTGAGTGAATGGCACCCTGCTTCTTGGAAACGATAGCAAGAAGACAGAAGAATCTTGAACAAAGGGACTGAGACTGATAGTTACCTCAACTTCAGTCGTCGGTCAAACTTAAGCGCAAGATGAAAGATGCTGAATGTCGGTATTGGTCTTGGTGAAAGAGACCAGCTGAATTGCTCGCCAATGGCTATTCCCTGGTCGATAAATCTGAGAGCCATAGCATCAGGTCCTTGGAAGACGGCGCTCTCGTCGTCAGTCAGACGTACAGTAATGCTCAAGTTTCAAGCTTCTAGTATGTCTACAATGCTGTAGATTGTTGAGATGTAACAGCCAATGACGAACGCTCCACCCTGGCGTCAAGGGTAAGGTTGGCTAAGAGCTTAAAGATAGGCGTTCAAGGCATGCTCTTGCTTATGCCATCAACCAGGGAGAATGACGCCACCACGAATATGATCCGGACGCCAGATAACTTCCTTGGAGACCCGTAAGTAAGTGGCGATATTTGGCAAAGTCCTGAATAGATGCAGCAAATACGAGTATGTGGAGCTATGAAAACAACTAAAAGGAGTTTCAGGGTATACCAAGTATGTAAGCATGCCAAGGGTACTCTGTATTGAATGCTCGGGTGTCGAAGTAGCATAGCTGCTCATGTGAGAACATCCTATTATACCGTCGAGCCGCTCTCGACGTTCGTGTTGTCAAATGTGCAAAGGCAAATCTAAATCGCGAATAGATTCCTCCACAGGCATTCAGGAAGACTCCAGCACCGCAACTCAACTTGCTCACCTCCGATTCAAAGTCCCACCAGCTACTTCAAGTCCAAGACCGAAGCGTCTGGGACCATTTGTCGGTTGGGCAGATTGTGGTAGTCTTGTGATACAGGGTGGGTGGTGACTGTGTGAACAAACTTCCCATACTAAGTAAGACAAT
This sequence comes from Fusarium sp. NRRL 25184, assembly GCA_013755755.1. NCBI lineage: Eukaryota > Fungi > Ascomycota > Sordariomycetes > Hypocreales > Nectriaceae > Fusarium > Fusarium sp. NRRL 25184. The sequence goes on from JABSSZ010001572.1 coordinate 13,928, forward strand.
AAGCCGTTGACAAAGGGCATCAATACCAGATACAGGACACCAGAGTGTTTGCACAAATCGCTTGAGAAGAATTCAATCTTACTCTGTAGCAAGTTCAACCATGGTGGCGACACGACAGTCCACACCCAACACTTGAGCAAGGCTGAAGTGTATCAGGCTGAGGCTGGCGCCATGTTGATGATACCGAATTCCACTTCTTGGCAAGGGCCAAGTGTTAAAGCTGAGGGAGCGCAATGGGTAATATCTGGTAGTCATATAGAGGTACGGCAGCAGTGAGCATGGTCGGCTTTCAAGGCAACGATGTCTCATTCAACCGACGTACGAGATCGTGCAGTCGTATCTGCACATATATGTCCAGCTTGGTGTGTATAGAAGGGGACATGGAATAGCAAGGAGGTAACGGTGGATCGATTGAAGGAGCTGTACCGGGCCGAAGAAAGGTCTCTGTGAATGCTGCTGGTCTTCGTTAGTATGCTGTCAAGGCTCCATAACAATGACGAACTAGCCGTGAACACTGTGCAAGACGGAGGTAAACCGGGAACAGGCTCCTCCGTTGGGGCTGAAGAGCTGGTGAAAGTTCATCTTATGTTGACAGCTCGAGCAACAGCCTCAACGACATATTTATGTACTGCGGTTCATTACAGACTCAGCGGAACCAAACCGACGATGTAAGAACGAGGCTTATGCGCTGCCCAGAAAGCAGGCAAGGTCTAAGCCAGATTGGGGTTCCCAAGTTGGGCCGGTCCTTTTATCATACCATCGCAAAAGAAGATGCCTGTATCATCGGTCGAGCGATTCAAGTTGCTGGTGAAAGTCTCGACGTTATCGGCCGGAGCTATGTTGTGGGAAGCTTCGAAAAACAGAATCTTGGGCGGTGGCAGGTTATGGATACCGGGTGACGATGCTTGCTCGCAAGGCAGAAGACATTAGAATCCGCAGTGGCGACACGGCATGCGTTGGTCTAACATTAATATTTGATGACGGAATCAAGCTGGCAATTGGCGTTGCTGTCAGCATTTCGACAGAGGGAGACCACCAATGACCGCTCGAGTAGCCCAGTGCGGAAGTGATCCACGTCGTAACCTTGGATGCGCAATGACGACCTTGCAACAAACTTCATCGGAACCCGGCGCATGGGCAGAGAGGAATCAACAAACCACCCGTCGAACAGCTCAATGCACAAGTCGTTACCATCCAATCCCAGGAAAAGGAGCGACAAGCTCACAGCCAGAGAACCACTTATTCGAGAAGCCCAGCCACGACCCAAGGATAGGCCAGCACCGGAGAAACGCGTTCCTTTGAGTGAGAGCGTAGGATAGTTGAACAAGACACTAAATCTGTTTTATTGTTCCCGTGCGAGGACCAATAGAAGCTTCGAAAGAAGGATAATTGTTAAGTTAGAATGTCAAAAGAGGACGTAAGGAAGCGGCGTCAGCGTCGTTTGCTATTAAAAGGGAGCATCGCCGAGGACCTCAGCCAAGGGTTTTGATCATGCAGGCCCTTGAACAACGATGACTGATTCTTATTTCTCCTGATTGTTCAGTTGCGGAGTCGAGCTGAGCTCAATCTTGGCTGATATTTGCTTCCTGCTGTTTTGTTCTTCTTTCCAACCATCGTGAGTTCTAAGGTTAGACAAATCAGCGACATATTGTAGTGAAAGACAATAAATATTTCTCGAAACATACAGAAGAACAACCAGGTCCCTCATGATCCGTCTCTGTAAAGACTTCAACCAGAGCCTGTGCTTGCGGCAACCTTGAGGACCACCTCCACGTCTATCGCATCTGTAGCCAAGCAGTATTTCGGTGCTTCTTGGCGCCCTGTCAATAAGTTGAAACTGCCGTCTGCTTGATCGTGTCAGCGATTTATGGTGGGTAATGTGTGACTTCTTGGTGATATTGACGATGCTGATGAAGACGACCTGGAGTTGCTGATCATTGCCTCGTTTGCGATTATGAAATGAGCATTGATCAACTGCCAATCACGGCAGTACGGACGACCCAAACAAGCAACATTTATCCGGCAGCGTGCAACTAAATTCCAATGGGAAAGGTGTGTCTTGTGGAGCGTGTGTCTTCGTCCCGATTTGGTTAGTGGAAAGATAAATATTCGGGAAGAATTACATCTTGTTGGCAAAGAAACGATACACCGGCTCAAGCTTCAGAATCTCAGAATGCTTTCAAGGTTTGGCTGCGAGGAACTTGACAGGACACTTCATGCCGGTGTCCTCTGGTCTTTAAACTGAGGTAGGCCATAACCATGTGACATGAGCCAGGCTATATTGACTCTATTTCCATACCTCAGTCTTCCTGCCAGGCCACCAGAATGTTCTCGGAGCGCTGTATGCTTGAGAGCTTCCGTCTGCTCCAGTTGTCTCGGGGGCGTAAACCGTTGCACTTCGTCTTTCGCTGAACGGAGGAGGACTTCCCGTTAAAGTGTGTTACATAGCCTCAAGCGTTGAGTGGCTGCCACACGATGGCTTCTCTTTCGAGATCGTGTCTTGTGGGATGAGCTTGACACTGGTCAGTCTGCAGTCTGCTCCCGCTTGAACTTAATACCGGACGCAACGCGTATGGTAGCCGTGGTGGTGCAAGCCAATATCCCTTTACCCTTATGCAAAGGTGGTTCCTTGTCGTCGCTCGGGTCGTGATCGAATTGCCTCGTGGATTGCCCAGGGCATGCATATTGTCGCTCGTGTGACGGAGTCTTTGCCCGTCTCATCTGTTTACCTGCATATCGATTTTTTGAATAGTCTAGGTGTTGAACTGTTAAACCACCAGCCACTGTTATTGGTGGGATGATCTGGAGCTCCTACTTTGGATGGAACCCAAGTTCTTGACGGAAGAGGCGCGTGAGAGGACGTTCGAATGGAATGAGATGTTTCGGATAGAGGCTGGCCTATATTTGTTGGCTGGTACTCACAGAACTCGTGAATCTTTGGCGAATTCTCAACAAGCCTTAGTTCTGTAGCTGTGATTCTCTGTGCATCACGAAGATGACGCTTTCGTTCCTTGGCAAAGCATTGTCGGTAGCGCCAACTACCAGGGAAGCCGATGAGGCACGAGATGAAGTCAAGGCTCGTACGGCAGAAGTCCGCAGAATGGGCGGCGGTTCCTGAAGGTATTTTGATATTATTTTCTTGTCCATCGATCTATTGACGACTATCAAGAGGAAGCAGTCGTTCGGTCGGATTGAGTTGTGTTGTTGTCTCTTTGTGCATCACGAAAGCTAGCACTTCCTTTGATTCCTTTGGTCTGTAAAGAGCTGTCGGAGATTTCAGTTACTTGCGTGAGCTTTCGTAGATCAGGCGGGGGTTGCAGACATATTCGTATGATGCTCTAGTCCGTGAACTGCTGTGAAGAGTCAGTCGTCAATCGAGACAACATCAACAGGGGGAGCTGACCGAGATTTTGAGAAGTGAAGGCCGTTCAGATGGACATTTGAACACGCGTGTTGTTGATATGGGCGTTCACCGAAACAGCTCGTCTCGAGGGTAGCGCGTAAGCTGTTCAACTACCAGGGTTGCCGTTGTATTTAATACCTGACGTAAATGGAGGCTGTAGAGGCACTGGTTATTGGGGATATTGTGCTGCTTGATGCGTGACTGGAGGTGGATAATCTTCCAGCTGGTAAGTAGAGTCTGTGAGATGGAGAGATGTGGGGGAAGGGGTCTCGAAGACCGTGAATCATAGGGTGAACTGAATCACTGAACCTTCAATATTTTGCGTCTCTAGGTCCCTTATCCAGAGCATTATGACCGCTTCATAGAGCTTGGCGACGAGCTTCTGATACTCGTTGCAGCATCATTTCGTTACGATATATCAGGACGATTGGCACTTCTTGATCTAGAGGATTCCTAAGCGGTGTCATGGAACTCTACTTGAAGTTTGGAAGCCGAGGAAATGGAAAGAGGACAGATGTCTAGTTGAACACAGTAACAGGAGCAACTTCGAGATCATCTACAAGCAGCATTCATATACATAGACACATTTAACACTTCAGTCAAGATACATTTTACTTTTTGTTTTTATTTTTTTTTTGTATTTTGTTATTTTCTGGTCTAAAAGATATTCCCTCCACTTCCAATACCTCTTTTTTTGTCAGGTTTTGTATTTTTCGTCTTTT
>JABSSZ010001575.1:0-15298 GCA_013755755.1 Fusarium sp. NRRL 25184
CTCTTATTCTATATTTACTACTGCTAATATGCCCTCCATCCTGGTACTCAACGCTTCCAAGGGCGGCCACCACATGTCTCCGGCAGACCACTTCTCTGCCTGCACGTCCATCTCCGGCCGTACTGTATCAAAAACGCGTTTCCTCATCATGTTCATAGCCCAGATAGAGACTGGTTCGACAACATAAGTATCCTTTCGCAGGCTCTGCACCTCCTCCATCAGACGAAACGTCTTACCAATATCCTCAAGATGGTCTGAGAACTCAACCAGCGTGACATGTGCATAGGCGCCCATGAGAAAGTCGAAAGTGTGAATGATCTTTTTCTGCCTAGTCATTTCTCTTAAGAATCGTATAATTTGGTGGCTGTGTTTTAGTATGGGCTCGATGTGCTGATAATAGACCGCACTTTCACCGGCGTTCTCTGCGTCACCTTGTCGTAGTCGGGATAGTTCCCATCTGTTGGTGAGTAAGCCGAACGTCGAGAGAGCGAACTTCAACTCCAGACTTTCTTCTAAGCTCAACACTGTGAGTTGTTAGCTGCAACCAAATGCCTAAATAGACAGAGGGAACGCACAGTTGGAGTTGGCGCTACGCCATCGTAAGAGATCGCTTTGAAGCTGTTTTGCTGAAACATGTTCTTCAACAATGCCTCGATATAGCAATATGAAAAGCTCAAGTTCGGCGACAACTTCCTTGTCCGATTTGTTGAAACCTTGTACGTTCTTGACTACGTCGATATAATGTGCTGCTAGGTCCATTCGCACCGCGGACAGCTTCCCTACACCAATGGTAAATCTTGCAGATCAGTCAGTTACTTGATGCACATCGGAGAAATCGGTTTGCGAGCTTGGAAGGCATACTTGAGATGTTGAAGACATGCAGCATTCCACGTCAGTATCCGGTTTCTATCTTCCTCGGTGTAGCGTAATGACAAGGAGGTTTGCTGTTGAACAGGAAAGTCCAACGAGAGCATAAGGTGAAGGATGAGCGAGCCACTTAAGAGCCACGCGTCGATAAAACTATCAGAGTAGCCGAGATTCAAATTCAGAAGACATGTCAAAAGCATTGCATAGAGAGACGGAAGGCTTAGAGGAGACTCGAGCGCGAGCTTTGCTAGCTCAGATTTAAGTATGCCGTAAAGTGACGTGTGAAGATCTTTGCTGATGTTGGAAAAATTGGTCTGAATCCCGGCTAGTAAGCAGGTCACAGAGAGAAGGTTATACTCTCCACTAAAGGCTTTGTCTATGGTTCCTTGTATGAAGTGCAATCGAGGGATGTTCTTCCTGGATCTAATGCACGCATTAGCAAAGGTCAATGGTTCAAACTGGTGGAATATAATCGGCCAGGTTCCAAAACAACTTGCGGCACATTCAATTATTCTTACGTTTCAATCAGACGCAAGCCCAATCCATTTGAAGCTAATTGGGCCCTGATGGACTCGGGAAGTTCGACCACGTCCTTTGGAGTTTCGGGGTTGCCGTTGATCCAGGTGTACATCTTTCGAATAACACGGACTGGGGCGACTGGTGGATCAATACGAGCTTCAGATATCAGACCTTCAGCTCCCGCATCAGAGACAACAGGAATTTCTGGGACTGAGGCTGCGGTGTCTTGGTTACTCGATGTGCTTGGTAGTGGGCAAGAGTTTGAGGTTTGGCTTAGCTGCCGCACAGCACAGCGCAAATCTGCCAGTTCTGACTCGAGAGCAGCAAGCCTGAGTAACAGGTCTTAGTTTATGTTACAAAGCACAGGAATTTTACCTTCATACCTTTCTTCACAATTGCATGCTTGGACAAGCCCAGGTGGACTGCTGGAGACGGAACCCTCAAGCTCTCTCGAGGTCTGGGCAACGCGCTGTACATCGTGGGGAAGCTCGCACGGTATCCTGCGATGAACTTTAGCATATTTTCCTTGGTTCATATGACCGCCAGATTGTTGTAAACAGCTGACCTCAGGGCTTTGCAACGACTACAGACAGCTGAGCCGCTTGGTACTTCGCATCGTGTCTTGAGACGGCGACACGTCGGGCAAGATACTACTCTTCGGCGATGTTGAGGCATATCAGAGCAAAACGTGTATTGGAGAGTGAGTTTAAAAAGGTCTCTGGATAAAGATGTAAAGCTGTAGTTGCGTAACAATGAGAGATAAGCGATTGCGGTCTAGATAACAGAGAACTTAGTATATAATATATGCCGAATTTCAGCCGCCGCTATCTACTAGCGCCTGTAACTAACCAAACTCTCTGGCGACAAATTCCTTAACTTCACTGCTGTAATTCAGGCCGCTTGGTTTGAGCGATCTCGCGGAGCCTCAACTTTAAGGTCAAACCAATACTGAGGTGAGTTCAACTGTAATATTAGCATGTCGCGTCGTAGCAGCAAATGCCCCCAACTTAACCGACCCGGGTAATTGAATTATGTAGAGAGCCCTAACGCCACTGATACCGATTTGCAAAGGGAAAGGCTAGAGAATCTCATTATTCGAATTAAGGATTGTTTGGAGAGATTTTCAAGGGAAGATTGGCTTGACGATGCAGTCGAAGCCATGTTTAAAAATGATTATTTGCAGTTGCGAAACGAGTATCGGGAATTGGAAGATAGGTATATCTTGGGGGCCATAGTAAGTGCTAATTTCTCCACTATGTCGCCCGCCGGACTCTCATAGCTGGTAGAACCACATCCAAAACAACCTGAGCCAGACAGTATCCCTCTGGCATAAGGTGCTGGAGACGATAAAGAATTCCGCGCCGTTTCACTCTTCCACTCACATCAGCATGGACATCTCCACTCTAAACTGGCAAGAGTCCGTTGGAAGAGGAAAGGTGACGGGATATGGCGATATAGAATGTCGCAAACTTGATACCGGCCTTTCAAGTCAACGGGCTTTGAACCTATACAAAGACCTACAACATGGAGCACATATCCAGAAAATCCACGGCATTTTGGAGATAAACAATGAAGACTATGTCGTCATGCAGGACTGTTCCATACTAACAACACTCAAGAGCTGGCGCAGCGACCCTAGTCGAGTGCTCACCCTCAGGGACCGAGTGCACATCGCATACGACGTGGCTCAATCTATCGCTTGGCTTCATGGAGGCGGACTCCTTGTCAAGTATCTAACTGAATCTTCTATTCGTCTCAGGAGCGATCAACTTTCACGTCAGCGCCCCGTTTTGACCCAGCTTCACTATACACGTTGTGTGAGTCTTGTGATTGATTGATAAGACATGATAGAAGCTGAATATTTTAGCTCTACGAGAAAACAAATAGCGTCCGTATTGATCACAGATATGAGGCCCAAGAGATCCTTGTAGATCTTCTTGAGAAAAAAGTATCTATACCACATTCCCATGAAACTGATATCTGGAGGTAAGAGTAACTATATTTAATAAGCCCTTATTAATGCTGATCCTTGTTTAGCCTGGGGATTATCGTTTGGCAACTTCTTACAGACGGGACTCCATACCAGATCGAGGAGCCTATATATTTTTATAATCCCGAATAAGACGCTGCAACACTAAAACGTCGTTTGGAGACCCACCCCTTTCCAGGCGGCTTCCCTGCTGAGTTCCCATCGCCGCTTATCGAGATTGTTCAGAGCTGTTGGTCCCCGATCGATCAAGGCCGACCATCTGCTATGGCCGTAGCAAGCTCTTTGCTTCGAGCACTCGCTCTTATTGATAAGACTGTAATTTCCTCGGTGAAAAGCTGTGTTGGCGACTCTGTGAGAATCGAAAGTTCTCTGGATTTGGAACCAGCCCGATCGGCCGCGTGGCAATTAATTCAGAAGGCGAGAAAGAAAACCAAGGCCCAAGACGAACAAGTTGGTCAACTGAGCAATCACCATGCCTCCGTCCTAATTGGTCATTCTGAGAATCCTAAACACCCAGAATGTGCCTTTCTCGTCGGCTCTCTGATTTGGTGGGACCTGATCAACGTCTGGTTGGTGAACGACTCGGATGGACCTCGTTCTCATCTGGGATTTGATGGTATGCTTACTCAAACACCTGAGATCCCCACCAGGGGAGTTTCATAAATCATAGGCTAACTGTGAATCTTTAAGGTCGACGAGCGGAGCTTGCTCTTAAGTACCTGCTCTTAGCAAGTGACAGAGGGTACATGCAGGCTAACTTTGAGATCACGCGAGCCTATGCAGCTCTTTGCCATGACTACAATGCGAGAAGCGAGGTTGTGCGTGATCTGTAAGTAAGGGAACTGGTTAATGAGTCTTTCAATAAGGAATATATTTATAAGGTCTGCATGCGGAGATAGCCAAGTTATGTAGCTACGCATATAATACCTAGCAGAAATACTGACTAGATTCCAACTTCCACACAGACAGTCAAATAGGTGGACATGTCTACCATTAAGTAATCGTGGCGGGGAGGTTCTAGGGCTCGTACAAGTTTGGCTAATAGTCAGTAATAGACGAGTCAAGAACGGCAGTGCTATGGAGTAGGATGAGTTAATTAATTGCAATGTAGTACCCCTCTTTTGCAGCAAGAGTAATTGGATGGATATGAGTTGTGGCTGGAAGCTAACTACTTTGAGTCTTAATTTTCAGCCTCATACACCAGCGTCAAAAGCTCACCACTATGCTATTCACAACTTCCATTTGTATTTCTTGCACAGCTTGTTAAAAGAGAGACTGCGGGTCGGTATGTTCTATGCGCTAGAGCTATCAACAGCCCAAAATGTATTCGCAGTCTATCGGCACAGAATCCTTCCGTCTCATCTCTGTCACCATTGACTCCAATCAGCAACCCTCTCTTACCCTCAACAAATATGAGATTTCCAGTCCTACCAGGCCGGAATACTATGCACTCTCCTATACATGGAACCCCCCTTATATGGATGATCCTGCATACTACGCAGACACGGACGCACGCTATATTCTCGTCAACGGGTCCATATTCTCTGTGAAGCCTAATCTTTACGACGCTCTCTTCCAGCTCCACCGTTCTTATCCTCGGATGCTATTCTGGATTGACGCCCTATGCATTAACCAAGGCGATTTGCAGGAGCGCAAACTTCAAGTGGGCATCATGGACCGAATCTTTGGAGGTGCTAGTCGTGTCGTTGTCTGGCTGGGGAAACCCTTTGCTAAACTTGAGCTAGGGCTTCAAGTTGCGGAACGCATGGGCGGCGCCGCCGCTACGAATTGCAAAGCCATCGTCCGGGAGCAGAAGTATCCCCACACTCATCGCCTGGAAGAAATGAAAGAGGCCTATGGACTTGACCCCTTGAGTTTTGACGAGGCCGATGCCCTGGTTGCGCTCTTCCGTTGCCGCTGGTTCGGGAGACAGTGGGTGATCCAGGAAGTGGCCCTAGCCGGACAGATCAATATCGTATGCAACGAAATGAGCGTCCCGTTTGACAAAATCGGATCAACGGCATTATTCTTGCACCTGAGTGGCCTGCTTGTGGCGATTGGCAACCAACTGGTCGCGGGTGGGAAAGACATGCGTTTGATGGAAGATATGCACCTCATGCAGACCGGGAGAACTCAAGTAGTCCGTGAATGGTGCAAAGGAGATGGCAGTGAGTGGCGAGATGTGTTGCCTTTGGTCGACTTTACGGCAGGAATTGTCGAGAATACTGTGGCTGTCAGTGAAAGAAAGGAGAGCATAGTTGGCGTTGTTCTTCTGAAGCTGCTGATGTGGCTAATTGGTTTTGATTGTGGAGATCGTCGCGATACTGTATACGGACTTACAGGTATAATCAGTCACGTCGTCAGCATTCACGGCCTCGATAGCATTCCTCAGAGACTCCAGCCGAATTATCGTCTCGATACAGCCACTGTGCTCCATAACGCGGCGACGGAGATTCTGCAGGCGACTGGGAGTTTGGCTCTCCTGGGTGTTGTCAAAGACCCAGCTCTACGTGAGACCACGGGTCTACCATCCTGGGTCCCAGATTATCCGCCAAGAATGGCGTTCAATCCGATGGCTGGGCCAAACTTCAAGTCTCTGGGCAAGTTCGATGCGTCGAAATCTATAGATAAAGCTAGGTATGGGGTCGATTTCCATATAGACGACAAAGTCTTGCATGCTCGCGGCTTCCTTCTGGGCCGTGTTAAAGCCATGGGCGAGTCTCTGAAACCCATGATTTCCGGTGGCAACTTCACCCAGTGTGCCGCAATGCTAGTCGATGCAGAGGAGACATACCCCTTCACGAATCAGCCCTTCGCGGAGGCATTTTGGCGAACATTGGTGTTTGACCAGGACTTATCCGATCGCCCAGCCAAACTTCCCACGACCAAGCATTTCCAAGACATGGTACTCATGTTGATGGCTAAAAGAATCAGCGACGAGTTCCGATCTGGAGGATCGGATTCTGTAAAGGCCCTTGTACAGACTCTGGGGGCTTCGGATACGCTGGAAGCCAAACATCCGAAACAAAACCTCTTCCCCACTACCAGGTTCCTAGCCTCATTCTGCAGTGGGTTTGGCTTCCTACCCGAAAATGAGGACGATAAATTATGGGCATCGGAACAGCAGATGGCTTGGATGGAGTCGAAGAAGAAGAACATGGTGTTCATGTTTTCCTTGCTAAGCACTACTCTATTCAACCGGCGGCCAGCGATAACGGACGGAGGGTATTTTGCTTGTGTTTTTGAGTCTACGATGGTGGGTGATGAAATCTGGGTTGTGTCTGGATGTCCCACGCCGCTGGTTATGCGAAGGAAGAGTCAACAGTACAGTTTGATCGGCGAGACGTATGTTCATGGTATCATGCATGGGGAGGCTATTCATGATAATAACAATTGGGTCGATCTGGAAATTGTATAATTAGCAATCAGGAATTATCAGCAGAAACACCGTCTAGCATTTTCGCCTAATATTTTAACCTGTTCAGGCGTGGCATCTGAGCTGGGAGGCACAGCTTCTGGACATAATATTCCGCTAAGCGAGACTTGAAAGGAGATGAATCTCTCTATTATTATAGTTATGTACTAAATGATCCTCTCTAACCGTCATGGTGACAGTTCGTGCAGTAATCAATGTGAATCTTGCACGAGTTGGACAAGTCAATGTTGCCGCAACGTGTCAAGCCCTCTTGCTGTCGGCGCCTATTAAAGTTAGCATATATCTCTGACACACGAGTCAAGTCAACTTACAGATCCTTAATGTCCTTGCCCTTCATCCCAATACCATAGTCATCACAAGAGAACTGAACTGTGCAACCAGCCTTTCCAAAAGTAAGTGCTTTGAGAATGCTTCCCATGCGCTCATAGCGAGAAACATAGTCAGTATACAAAGTATCATCCTCAAATTTATTCAGCGCAGCCTCACAAGCACCAGCAACAGCGTTACGGACGTTCTTGTCGCCACTGCTGCAGATGCTCGATCCATCGCCGTTCCAGTTCGTAGCGGTGGGGAGAGGTGTTGATACAGTGGATGCTTCGCCGAGACCAACGGTGGCGGTGACCTTGATGGTGTCGACGGCGAAGTAGCTAAGCGAGTAGGACTCGTAGACGAGAACGGTACCGGCGTCGGTGCGAGTGAAGGGCTCGTTGAAGACAGTGGGCTCGGGGGCGGGAGGGGCAGTGGTGTACATGCTCATGGGGAATTCGGTGTAGTCTGCGCATTGGCCTGAGATCATGGGCGCTGTGACGACGTACTGCTTGCCGTCGCTGGTGGTCTCGCAGTTACAGCAGGGAGTCTCAACGCGAGGACCACCACGGGGGATGCAGGGATAGTAAGTGCGCATAGTGGTTGTGGCGGTGGTGGAGGTGATCATGTCAGAAGAGGTGAGCTCTGTTGTAGTACCGTCTGAAGTTGTACCGGAAGATTCGTTGGATGACTCTGTGTTGCGAGTAGTGGTGATGAGAGTGCTGGGAATAGTAGTAGTTCGCTCAGTGGTAGCCTCTGAAGAAGTCGTCTCCTCAGTCTTGGTCTCACTGGTAGTCTCAGCTTCAGTAGAAGTAGCCTCACCAGTGGTCTCAGTACCAGTAGACGAAGCAGTAGGCTCCTCGGTGGTAGTCGCACCAACACCAAGTCCCTCATCCAGAGCATCCTCAAGAGCCTCGACGGTCTCCTCATCGGGTTCAGAGTCAAAGTCATCAGGAATATCGCTCTCGAGCTCTTCAATGTCGAGCTCATCACCCTCCTCGGCCTCGGCAGATACAGTCTCGGTGGCAGTGGCTTGGGTACCAGTTGCGCAGCTGGCGACGGTAGGGCAGTCACCAAACTCGGTGTGAGTGACGGTTCCGTCAGTGGTGTAGTACGAGATGGTTCTGGTACAGTCCTCGATCTCAACAGCGGAGCAAGCCTCAGTAGTCGTGGTAGCCTCAGTGGTCTTGGCAGTGGTCTCAGCAGTTGAAGGCTCGGCGGTAGACTTCTCCTCCTCCTTGGTGGACTGCTCTTCATCCTCCTTCTTGGTCTCGTTCTTGTCATCCTCACCTTCTCCCTCACCTTCGCCACCGCCGCCAGGAGTACCACCGCCCGCTCCAGAGGGGTTGATACTAGGAGGAGGGGGCAGAATGCCAGCAGGGAGGTTGCCAGAGGGCTTCCAGAACCAACCACCAGGGAAGATGACGATAGCAGCACCACCATCGTCAGTAGTAGTGGTGGTACCGGTGAAATCGGAGAAGTCCTTGTCCTGCTCAGGGACATAGGTCACTACAGCGCCATTGGAACCAGTAACAATACCGTCCTCGGTGGTGGTAGGCTTGGGAGGGGCAGTAGTCTTCTCAGGCTCGTTGGGGGCACCGGTTTGACCAGGCTCATTCTTGGTTGTTGGCTCGTTTGAGCCAGCATCCTCGGTGGTGGGCTTGGGACCAGGAGCCTCAGTGGTGGGCTTCTCAGCCTCTTTAGACTCAGTGATAGGTTCGGGCTTCTCCTCAGTGGTAGGTTCAGCCTTGCCAGTGGTAGACTCGACTGGGGCTTGAGCCTCCTCGGAAGTAGAAGCTTCAGGAGCCTCCACCTCGGTAGTAGACTCGATGGCGGGAGCAGGAGCAGAGTCAGTCGAGACCCCGGGTGCCTTGTCGGTTTTAGGCTGAGCAGCTGCAGAGGTTTCAGTGGTGGCCTCTGGAGCTGGGAGCTGAGTGGTCGGCTCAGCCGCCTGAGTTGTAGGTTCGGCGACCTCAGTCAACCCAGTAGAAACAACAGGGGGCTGGATATCAGTTGCAGCATCAGTGGCGTCGGTAGATGCCTCAGAAGGAATGCCAGCAGGTTCCTCAGTGGACTGGGTAGAAACAACCGGGGGCTGGACATCAGTTGCAGCATCAGTCGTGTCAGTAGTAGCCTCAGATGCAACAACGGGGAGCTCTGTCGTGGTTTGGTCAACAGGAGCGACGCCAGTGGACTGGGTACCAGGCTCAGTCTCTTGTGTGATGGGGTTGGGGAACACGGGATGACCAGTAGCAGTGTTAACGGGGATGTTGTTGGTGGTAGCAGTATCAGGCAACTGCTCGGGCTGAGAGGACGTCTCAACACCAGCACCAGCAGACTCAGTTGTTCCAGCTGGCGGAGCAACGTTTGTCGTAGGCTCTACAACCTGGCTAGTCTCCTCGGTCGAAGCAGGAGCCACATTGATCTGAGTTGTCTCCTCATCAGCAGAAGTAGTAGGAACCTCCACTTGGGCTTCGGAGGTAGCAGACGAAGGAGCTTGGTCAATGACAGCCTCTGAAGTCGTCTCAGGAAGAGCAACCTCAGTAGAAGGCGCCACGAAACCCAAGTCCGTCGAAGTTTCAGTTCCCGTCGTTGTGGAAAAGTCCTGCGCAGAAACGCCCGACAACGACGTCGCAAGACATAGCGCAAGAACGCGCAACTTCCAAGGCTGCTGCATTATTGTAACGAACGTGAAAATAAAAGAATGAACGACTATACCAGTATAAACGAATGAATTAGTATAGTCAAGACAAAGGAGTGAAAAAAGTGTCTGTAAGACGAAAGACCGAATGCAGAGGAGAGGCGTTGGGTTGCCTTTTCATGGAACAAACATGCCGTGAGAATATACCCGTCATGGTTGGAGAAGATGGCAGTGGAGATTAATCTATTGATCCTTGAAACATGTCAGCTTCATGAAACGTGGTGGAGCTGCTGATGCTCAGCCTTGTTGGGAGATTTGGACCGTGCATGATGAGGTTGTACCGGGATGGACTCGGCGAAATTTGAGTTGGATTTGGAACCTGGTAAGGCAGAGCTGATCGCCGATATTAGCGTTGCATTGAGCATTTTATCTCGGGATTATGTTATGCTTATTGGGTGTTGTACGGTTTTGCTATTGTGGACATGGTGAGATGGAGCGCTCATGTTGATCCGTCGGAGAATGGAATCCTTTGCCTGTCACTTATGGGGCCGTCAATGCGTCTTGTTCAACTGCTGTAATTAGTCCATTTATAATGGGGACCTTCATGAATTAATTGTTTGCGCAATCTTTTAGACTTTCTGGTGATCTAGATAATGTCAGATAACCGTAAATCCTTCGCTCACAGTGGCGCACCCTCAAAAGTCTATGTATTTCTCCCATATCTGAGTATGTGAAAATAAATATCTGCCGACAATTGCCTTGTGAGGCACAGCCAAAGGATCGACATTACGCGAAATGCGCAACGGCACGGTATGTGGGGAGTCTTATTCTCCGTCCATCGATAGCTGGTTCACCAACTATCTTCTGTGGAGTTTCATATCAAATTCAAGGAGGCTGAGGCTGCATCAACTCATCGTCCGGCCAGGCCGATACTAAATGGTCTGTTCTGTCTCTGAGACTCGTCAATCAGCGTAGGATCAAACGATGAAACCCCCAGGGCCGATTTGTGGGGGCGTCATCTTGGATAGTGGAGGCTCAGCTTATGCCAATTTACTGCAGGGGCTACATGGATCAAGACAAACATTCAAGGATGAGACACTGTCTCTCAATTCAGTCAAATGCAATATACATACATACATTACCAAGCTCCATTCGTTTTGCCTGTCTGTCCCTCAGTCATCCGCTCCTTTTCGCGTTCTACCTGAACGCAGTCACTCGTTTGAACAGTCACTCTTTACAGTATTGCCCATTATGCGTTTGTCCAGCTTTCTGCTGGCCGCTGGTCTTTCCAGCTCTGCCCTCGCTGTCGATGCGTCGCTGGATCCTTGGGAGATTGACCCTAGCTGCAATGGCTTTGAGAATGACATCAAAGATGCTCTGACGCAGTCAATTGATCTCGCTGAGGCGGCTAGAACCAGTCTTGAGTTTCTTCTTGCAAAGATGCCGGACCGAAATTCTGATCCTGATGGTGCTGTTAAGTGGGCGAGGATTTCGTCGGCTGCGAATAGCATCTTTGGACTTATGCCCAACTACAAGGGGCATGATGCTGAGACGCAAAAGTACATTGAGGATCTAAGAGGTATGCTTCATTCTTCTCGGATAACTATTTTTGCTAACGCTGAGAAGACATTTACGCCAAGACTGCCAACACTCTTCCCTCATCTCAGAACAACCCCGCCAAAGGCTTCAGCCCAATTCTCTCCCAGAAACCCAACGCCAAGCCCATGATTGTCTGCGGCGACGCTGTCTTCAAATGGTACGACGTCGATGACGAGCCCGAGCCTGGCGTAGGCAAGGTCAGAGATCAGCCAGCTGTACGCAGCTACATCCAAAACGGCGGCACCATCGCAGGTGCCTTTTACCACGCCAACCGTTGGGACTTTAGACAGACCAAAGCAGCTTCCGTCGGACACTGCATTGGTAACAGAGAGGCTCTCATCTCGTCGAGAGATGATCTCTTAATTATCTGTCCCAAGATGACGTCTGATGCTGGAAAGGCGCGCATTACGCCTCGACAGTATAAAGCTTCTGCTGCGCTGGGTGATCATATTATGACGAACTGGGTGTCTAACCCTACCCAGCTTTACCACGAGCTCATGCATTGGTTCGGTGGTGTTCAGGGTAGCAACCTCAAGCACAGTGAGTTACGCGACATATTCAATCTTCTCTGTGGCCTAATTTTGTGTAGTCATCCAGGATCAGGTCGCTGTTAACGAGAAGGGCTACTTGAGATACAAGGACAAGAACACGGGCCAGGTCGAATACTACACCCGTCCTCCTTCGGACCAAGAACTTAATCAGAAGAATCAAAGAAAGCAGGCAGCTTGTAAGTTGAGCAAGGATGACTGGGAGAAACATGCTGATAATTTCTAGATGGCCTTCGCTGGATTATGAACTTGGCGCGCACTTATAAAGACAAGAATGGCAACACAAGTCAGTGGTCTGGTCCTAAGCTGGCAACCAAGAACGCTGACTCGTTGGCACTCTTTTCCTTCATGATGTAAGCAAATCACCCGGTACGATAATCATTCCAGTGTCTAATGGAGATTTTATAGGTATCTTGATCAATTTGACTGGTCCAAGAACGGTGAGGCTCAAGACTTTACCCGCCTCAAACAGAAGTTGGGGTTGCCTTAGTTACTGCTACGTGTTGAGATAAGTTGGATAGAATATTATGTATCGCGTAAATAGTAATGCAAGATAATTTGCACTCTCGGAAGATCAACATTATCACTTTTTGGTGTAGAACTTGGAGAGCAATTTGCAGCGCACGACAGTGAGAATAAACATCACCCCGATTGAATTGCGCTAGCCTGTAGTGAGTTTGCAGTACATACCCTACCTCGAGTAGATCATATCATCAACAGAAAGCATAAGGAATTTTCACAACAGAATATTATTATTTTAAGTAAATTAACTAATTGCACTTCCTTACACGAGAATTAGGTGGATTCTCCCTCTTATTGCGATGGAATCCATATTTTGTCCTTCACGTGACCGCAAGCTAATCTTACTCGCCTACTCAAGCCTCTCACTCATTCTCAACATCTCACTCCAGCATAGCATGGCGCCTTCAAGTCCAATACCGCCACCTGTCGATTTCCCATCACCAGATTTTTCCTTTGGTGGGGGCAATTCACCATGCTCACACTGTACTCTCCCTGTTACTTGGTTATCTGCGATATATGCTGATATTTAGCAGCTCCCGGTCCAGCTCATTCACCAGACTTTGGACCTGATCGCGACTGGCGAGACTATAGACATTTAATCCCAAAGCTGCCATCTACACGACCTCGTGCAGTTACACCGCCGGGCTTTAGTGATGACGAAGATGAGAGTCTGCAGCGACCAGCGGCGGCCTTTCAACAATCGCTCTGGTTCAAGGTCCCTGCTAATCTGAGACGTGATATCCTTCGGCTGGCGTTTGGAAATAAACGTCTTCATATGCATCTCGCTTTTGATCCTTCTGTTTGTATCCCAGATGATCCATCTTCCCTTGAACTAGATGAACTTGGTGCTCCAGATGAACTGGATGAAGCAGGGCTCCCCCAGAGAAAACTCTGGTCATGGAACGGATGCATCTGCGTTCGAAAGTATGACCCAGAGCTGGGCCCCATGACCCGCGGTAGCCTTAACCCAGGTCCCTGGATTGATCGCTGCTGTGATCCGATAAATGTCCCGAAGCCACCGCCTGAAAATATCGGCATCATGGGCTGGTTGTTGTCCTGTCGGCAAAAGTACGTCAGCATTCTCTATCTATCAATGAGCCCCGATTGACATTGTGAGCAGCTACGCAGAGGCAATCGATATCCTATACTCGACAAACACCATCATTCTCTCGGGCGAAGCAACAATCGCTGAACTACCATCGCTCATAACCCCCCACCATCTCACCAAGATCACCTCCCTCGAGATCAAAGCCCCCATCAGCAAAGACAACATCCTCGAAGATGTCACCAACCTCATTCTTCCCAATTCCCATTCTCGTCGGTTCCCAAACCTAAAGCGTCTCTACGTCTCAATGGAATGGTGCGGCGGCGTTCATACCCGCGATCTAGCTCCAGATGAACCGATCGCATTATTCGATCCCTTGGCGCGAACAGCCAAAGAGTGCGCTTTCGCCATCCCCATGGAGTGGTTTTCGCAAATGGAGTGGGGTCATTCTCGAGCCGTGGTTACGGGCAATCAGATCAGCTACAGCCAGATTTGGCGTGAGCTCGGCAACGGGGCAGATGACCTTCTGCGGGGCAGGCTGGAGGTCATACAGCTACCGTATGTCGATAGCTACCCGAGGCCTCCATATCATTTGCAGAACCCTGGTGCTGGGTATTGGATCCTGGAGGCGAGTGAGGTGCCGTGGCATGAGAGTCGTGATTTTCTGGTCGAGTACTTCAATGCTGACAACATCGACTTCAGATGAAGCCTTTTTGTGCATGGAGAAGGGATCTGTAGTCATCTAGCACCCAAATAAGAGAGACTATCATCAGAACCGTCCTTTGAAAGTGATGTATTCACATTCTGTAATTCCAGTCGTGGACGTTGGGCCTAGCGGCGATTGAACAGTCATTGACTGAGGTTTATGATGATCTGGATCGGCGGTATGCTTCCGACTAGACGCAGTCACTTGATGCGCAAGAAATGTGGCTGCCCGTCAGCTGACATCAAAACAACGAACATTATTAAAGCTGTCCTATGAAAGTGATGTGTCAATATTCTGTATTTCCGGGTACACCCTCAACTCGAGTGTCTCTACATCCGACGGATCCACTTGCAACCACTAAGTTCACTTGGCTTAGTCTGACTGATCGAATGGTAAGCATACATTACGTAGATCGCGGATCCCAAATTCCCACTATTTCCTGACTTTTGACCTACCACTAGCCTCGGTGCAACTGCCGCCGATAGGTACTGCTGCCGATGGGGTAGCCAAGGAGCGGGGAATGCACCATATCACTGTGATTTATATAAAGACAAGCTCAACCTTTTCCAGCCATTTCCGCATCTTGCTCATCACTTCACTTAGTATCTCTCCATCATGGCGCCATCAGAGGATTACCAAAATATTTTTCACTGGGCTGAGACCCAGAAGGATGGAAGTATTCCGTCCTTTGCGGTCCGAAAGAATGATCCGTACACATACCTCTCTGGCTTCAATAACCATCATGAATCAGAGGCCATTCCTGGGACGATTCCCCAGGGACAGAATAGTCCGAGATGTGTTAGGTTTGGGCTTTATGCTGAGCAGCTGACGACGTCGTTTGGGGCTTCTCGTCAGGCAAACAAGAATTCGTGGCTGTACCGAGCGAGACCTGCTGTTGCTCACCAGGGATTCGTAAGTATTGGTGCTTCTGGAAGATTGCTGTTGCTGACTTGAGTAGACGGATATGCCCAAGGTTGAAGGGACGGAGAGCTGCTTTCTGCCTCTTAACCCTGCCGTCAGAATCTCACCAACGCAGTTAGCCTGGGTATGTAAACCAACATCTCAACCCTTCACTACAATCAACTAACCCCCCAAGCTCCCCTTTGATATCTCCGAAGG
>JABSSZ010001577.1:0-10529 GCA_013755755.1 Fusarium sp. NRRL 25184
CTTGTGCCGGTCAAAGAGATAATGTTAGATGGCGCGTTACAGATCCTCTGTCGATGTCTTAGCACAAGGGAGAGAATAATAATTGGCCAGTTTTTCCTTACATACCGCATTATGGTCGGATCAAGAGCCAGACGAGATTGTAGAGACTGTGATAGGGTAATTCAGCCGTCTAATATTTCCCTACAAAAAATCATAAACCGCGGCCGGGGATTGATTCAGGCATATAAATTGCTGTTTTTCTGCGCTGGAGACAAACCCATGTTGCTGCTACTCTCTCTGCCAACAAAGCGGACGTAGGTTTCTAGGGAAGCATGATACCAATCAAGGGATTGAATCGCGCTGGATTGCGCGGACTAAACGCCATACTCGTGGAGTCAACGACTGTCAGCAGATCTATCATTCGGTCAAGGTTTCGTCATGATTTCGCGAAGGCTTCCCTACAAAGACCCGACTTCGATGATTCCCAAACACCAATTGAGATCACAAAATCACCAGACCCTTCCTAGCAATACGGTCAAGGGTTACGTTCTGACTCGTCCGGTACGCACAGCGTCCACAGAGAGATCAACCCTGATGCGCTAGGCCGCCTGAAGGCGGATAATTATCACCTTCTTGTAAGTGGCATTGCACCTCGACCTATTGGCTTTATCAGCACTCAATCAAATGACGGCAAGGCAAAGAATCTAGCACCATTTAGCTATTTTTAACTTATTGGCCATGACCCCTCTCTTTTTATTATCGGTTTTGGGATAAGATTAGGGAAAGGAAAGGATACTTTTCTTAACTTAAAGGAGAATGGCAAATATGTTATCAATACCGTCTCTAAGAACATGATTGAAGCTGTTAACATGACTTCACTTGATGCCCCTTACGGTATATCAGAGTAGGAGATACCAGGCCTTCATCAAGCAGATAGATTAATGTCAGTTTCAGCCCTTCAGAGGGAAAGATCTGGGTATGCAGGATCAAAAGGTCAGGGACAGTCTTTTGTAGCCAAGGTTCACCAGTGAACTAAATAGTTAGCTCACTTCGAATATGACGCAGGGTGATTCGTTAATTCAGCCGGGAACTCCCAGTTTCCGAAATCTCCACTTAAAACCTAGCTCATTCGCTCATTTTTCCGTCACCTCACTTAAGCTCCTTTAGTAAATTCTAAATTCCTGACTGCCTAAACTAAAGACCTTTCTAGGCCTATCTATGCCACTAAACTTTATGCTTTTCATATCTGGGAGTAGCATCCAGCGATATCCTTAGCCCTCTGCTGATCTGCTCTCGGGGACCAAACATCAGGGCCGATTCATCCCTAACGATACCGCCTATGGTGACAGAGACTCCCGTTCAGGCCGCAAGAGGAAATGGTTACTAGCGCAGCTTGATTCCGCTCCGATGGAGGCCTCATAATAATTTTATTAAATGTAACAACAAAATACTAAAACTGAGTTAGTTACTAATTGAGTAAAGAAGTATAGGATTCTATCTCAACTCATCGGTTCTTAATCCCGAGCCTACTCCTATTCCTGGTCTACAGCCGTCCGCTTATAAGCGAACATATTCTTAGGTCCACTAATCGGAGAGTCATTCCGAGGGAGATGGCTTCGAGTGTGTGTACTGGAGACCTGAATCCGAGATGAACAGCTTCCGCTTCCGTCTTCGTGACAGGTTTGTATCGAGGAGAGGGCGATATTTGGGACTGGTATTGATTTCCAGCCTCTTCTTGTTGCTTGTAAATGTACCGACTCTTTTTAATGTCAGATGCCACGTCACTAAATTGCCCTACTTCTCCTCCATTTTTCTACGATTAGCACCCGCAAGACTTCGACTTCGAACCTCCAACTATGTCTCTAAGAAATGTCGCCAGCCGACAGGCCCAGGCATCCTTTTCGCGGCCAAGTCCCGGCCTTGCCTCTGGCATTGCTGGGCAGGCTCAGGATGCGGTGAAGCCTAGCGGAACAGCCCTTGCGAGAATCTCTAATAAGAATCTCATTCGGTCACTTGTTTTGACCTCGATGATGAGGCGGAACTGGATTATGCGGCCGTCACTGAAGTTTCTTGAGATGATCACAACGGCGAAGAGCATGTGGCTCCACGCAGATCGCAACCCTATACTAAACCGATTGCTACGATGGACCATTTACAATCATTTCTGCGCTGGTTCCGATAAGGGGCAGGTTGCCCGATCTATGGCCGATGTCAAGGGGTTGGGATACCAAGGTATCATCCTGGGACATGCCAAAGAGGTCATTCTCGACCCTGAAGCGGGAGAGGTGTCCTCTGTTGACCACAAATACGGATCAGCTTGCTACCGGATGGTAGAAGAGTGGAAGCAAAATACCCTTGATACATTACGCATGCTCCAGCCCGGAGATTTTCTTGCTGTCAAGTAAGCATTACTCCTCACCGCCCGGACCGGAATTTTCTACCATAGTTTTGACCCGTTCTTAGCAAGAGGCTGATACTAGGTCTAGGCTCACTGGTGCTGGTCCAATCTGTCTCGACGCAATGCAAGGACGCGAGCCAATGCCCCAGGTCATGGTAGACGCGATGCACGAGATCTGCACCGAGACGAAGCAGCGCGGATCGCGTCTTTGGGTGGATGCTGAGCAACAAGTCTTACAGATCGGTCTTGACGAGTGGGTTATCGAATTAATGAGGAGATACAATCGCAATGGAGATGCGCTCGTTTACAATACAATCCAGGCCTACCTGAAAGGAGCAAGACGCAATGCTGCTCGCCATATCACGCTGGCTGCGAGGGAAGGATGGGCAGTAGGGATCAAGCTTGTTCGAGGAGCATATATCGAGCATGATGTTCGCTCACTCATCCATGATACTAAGCAGGAGACTGACCGCTCTTATGATGATATTGTCGAAATGATGATCTCCCGAGAGCTGCCCTGGGCTGAGGTCAGTGAAAAACTCACATTCCCCTCTGCTGCTCTTTTCCTAGCTACGCACAACCAGGCCAGTGCTGTCAAGGCGGTCGAGATCCACTGTCTGAGGATGAACGACGGTCGGTCTATGACGACCTTGGAGTGTGGCCAGATCTATGGTATGGCCGACGAGCTGAGCTGTGCATTACTCGCCGGTTGTAAAAGATGCGTCACTGATGCGCCCACCAACAACTCCGTGGCTCCAGGCGTTTTCAAATATCTTCCGTGGGGATCTGTTGCGGAATGCATGGGGTACCTGCATCGTCGCGCAATTGAGAATCGTGGCGCAGTAGAACGGACACAGCATATGGTGGATGCGTTGAAAAAGGAGCTACGTCGCCGTGTACTGGGAGAGACTAGATAATGGCTCAGACTATTGTGAAACAACTAAAAGAGACCTCTTTGTTGATTCATTCATTATCCAACAAATCGGTTTCAAGGCGACACTTGCAGACCCGGTACGGGGAAAGTAATCTTGTTGGGAATACAGGCGAGGAATACGTTGGCGTTGGACCGTATTTGACATATTTAAGCCTAGCTACTTCGGGGATAGAAATGCTCTCACGAGCCACCGCATGAGGAGAAAGTAGTTTTTATTCCTCAGAAGAACGGGACTTTGAGAACGCGCGTTAACACACAACGAAAGGGCCTAGCTGATGTAGTCCAACGATGTTCAGACTGTGGATGAATGGGGTTGCATCATGGGTTCGAAGCCTAGGAAAGGCGTAAGGAGTAATGAGTGGCCGTTGAGGAATGAAATACAGGCACCATGCTAATTGACAACGTCGTAGCGGAGCCAAATCTAGCTCGTATTCGTATGCTGGCTCAATGACGGCTTTGATGAGATGACGGGCCGGAACCACGTTCTGCTTCTCCAAAGTGTATGGCGGATGTCCCTTCCGATTGGCTACTGAGCCGGCTTGAAACCACCCAAGACTACGTATATAAAAGCCGAAGGGCAGGTTCTAGTCTATATTACCGAAAGCCAGTCCGGCCCATCATCGAAGGCTGACAACTGTAGCACTACTAGATTAGCTCACAGACTGGCGGTTGCGAGAGCCTGACTTGTGACTTAGATCACGCTCATTTTACACAAACCCCCATAGATTGTCCAGCTCCCACATCCAGTCCCCATCGAGCATAACAGTATCAAGCATGTTCGCTCCATCTACACCGAGGTTATCGATAACCGACCTAATTGTCTCCAGATGCGTTGGCGCTGAAGCATCACTGCCATGCCGCACCGGCGACCACACTGGATCTGGTAAAACAGCTGCTGGAGCAGGATAGGTAATCGCGAATCCAGCAAGATCTGATGTTGACCCCGCTTCGACATCGTCATTTGTCCGTACTTGCGAAGTCATATCAACATTACGTAGTTTCGTGTGCAGCTCAAGGATCTGCAGCAGATCTGATCGGTAAGCCTGAGCTAGTGCGATGTGCCGTGAGACATATTCATCGAGTAAATGCATGACTTGAGATAGATCCCAGAGAAGTTCATTTGCCGGTCTGATAATATCGATCAAGACGAGTGCAAAGGCAGCAGAGAACAAGGCGTCAATATCATAAGGCAGGAAGAGATCTACAAACGGTTAGCTAAACAACTCGTTTTGGGAGGAAAATGTCAACACTCACCACACATCATCTGATGCTTTAGTGTGAACATAATTTTGAGGATATGAACAGCAGACTCCACACACATCCTCAACATAGACTCAAGTGGGGGCGATAAAGAACGGCAGTTTCCTTCCGTGGAATCTGTACTTAATAAAGGCTTCAGGAGGGAGAATAGAACGGGCCGGACGGTTAGAATGACACACTATGCGCCCTACCGTCAGCTAACTGTCCCCGAAAAGTGTTCTGTTGCTGTTTACAAACCTGATGAAGCAATAAATGCAAGGTGGCGGCGTCACGGGATAGCAGCAGAGTCGGTGTATGAAAATCTAGACGCAGATGCTCTCGTAGCACAACCAAGGTTTCGGCCAGACGAGAGAGAATTGTTTTAACTTCGACCATGAAACTGCGCTGTTTCTGATTATGTACTCCATAGATAACTGTGATAGTGTGAGTTGACCCGACTACCAGAGTCTTGAAAGTCGGCTATAGCGTACCATCGAGAATCTTGCCGAGGTGAGACGAGAGAGTGACATGAATGGCAAATGTATTCTGACATTCATCTCCCTCCCTTATCTTGGGGAATGGAATAGAAATATCTTCGTCCCGCATAAGCAAAGTGCTGCCCAGCATAGCCGCACTTTTCCTATCAATGCAGTATACTGTCCACCAGAGCCTCCTCTGGTACTCGACGTTTGCCGGCTGGAATGCCTCGGGAACGGATACGTTCATGATCTTAGTAACGGCAATCCGTAAAGCCTTTCCAATCTGATAGGCTCATGTCAATCAAGAGACAACAGGATAATTCGGGCGAACTCACAATAACATAGGATTCTTGCAGCAGATCTGTTGCATGCATGAAGAGAGACGCTAAGCAGAGGATCTCAATTGACAACAGAGGGTCTTCATAGAGTCTGCGAATATCTGACATGGCCTCAATAGCGCGGGTGAAGTAGACCATTCCAGACGGTCCTGACTCTGAGTGCTCCCGGGTAAGTATCGACTTGCCAAAGGCCAGAACAAGAAGCATCTGGACATGCCAGAGTCTCGCATCAGGAACAGCACCTCTGGTACGCTCGTCATAAAATTCTCTCAACTGTGCCAAAAATGCTACAGGGTCAAATAAGGAGTATAAGGAACCAGTGTGTATAGACACGGTATTAGTCAAATATTCAGCGTATGATAGGCTAGGGAGGGAGATGGTTGCTAGATCAAGCGCAATAGGTGGCAAAGCGGTTGCGTAGGATGTATCTTCACGTTCCAGAGATATGCTTCCAGGGTCCGCGATGGGAGATGATCGCTGAAGGAGATTGCGCACATTTCGGCTGAAACATAGTGTCGAACTATGGCCAAGGTAGGCTTCGAGTTGTCAGATTTGAAAAGAAGTAGAATGGGTTGGGGGCATACCTGCATGACCGTAACGATGTACTTTGATCTGTGGCTCGGAGGTGACTAAAGTATTGGTCAAGCCCGCTGACGCTGAGTGCTAGCTACCTGTTTAGCCACGATACAGTGAACGATGCAGACTGTCCATACCAACGCCTGCTCTTCCAAGGTGCCTTGAGGAGTCCCGCCGGATGTTCTTGATAAATTTTGTCTGTTCTGATCATCTTGGACAGATGAAGAGGCATCCGCACGTCGATTTTGTGAGGCTTGAAGCTGAGCCTCGAGAGACCTCACATGGGCATGCAACTGATCTAGATAGCTATACTGGAGTGAGCATTTCCCGTTTCTTTCTATAAGGACACAAGAACTTACTCAGCAGATACAGTTACCCTTCTTTCCTTTTCCTCATAAACACATGGCTCCTTGCGGCTAACACATCTCTCGCAAGGATCTCGGCCTGAACATCGGAGCTTGCGATTACGGCAGCTGACACATCTACAGCCCAGAGTCAATTCAAATCGTACAGTGAATTGACTGAGTCGAGACCCACGCGTTCAGAATCTTTTTCCGCTGACGGACATTCGGCTGGGGTGATTGCGTGTTCATTTCGTTGTCCATAGCTGGAGTCATGCCAGTCATCAAGCGTCGAGGTGCGGGGGCAGGATATTGGTGTCTCTTCGGCCCGACCGCAGATACGACGTGGAGCCGACATCGGATACATCATATTGGCAATAATATTACTCCGCGGAATTCGCTTTCTATTCGGCTTCTAGATTAGTAGAGTGAAGAAAGGAAAACCGTTCAATTCAGGCACATCTTTCAATCACTACCTTGAAATAAGTGCATGTCCACTCTCTTTACCTTCGGCCTTCAGTCATTTTGGAAATCAATATCAAGCATAATGGCACCAACCAACGTCACGTAGTTGACGTTGTCGCTCCCTGGTATTCGGGAGCTTCTCGCGTCCTAGTATGGTCTGAACACATACAAGGGAAGTGTGCGCCATACCGTTAGCGTGACAGACCCAAGATGGAAGCAGATGGGCTTAGCAAATCGGAAAACAACTCCAAACCTACTGGACTACAGCAAGACACTCCCGGTAACGTGACTAGCACCATTAGCCATTGTTTTGGCAATAAAGGGGTCGTGACCGTACATGTATCGATGGAGCTACGTGGAATCTTGTTGCCAAATCTGGCTTCTCAATATTTGTTGAGCTATTCGAGGTACGTCTTACGAACTTGGGCCAAGGCTGGGCCGTTCATCAATATAACAGGACCTGTTTATCCCAGAGCACTGGAAGCTGAAATATCGGATAGCGTTTCCTGTACGTGGAGGGGCACGTTGAGTGATTGAATTTTAGCCAGACCTTGTTTGTTTCGCCTCACTTCGACATCCCACGCATCCTGCCAAGGACCATGGAGTGCATCTGCAACACGATGGCCTTCATAGGCTGTGGTAAGCTAACCTCTGTTAACTCAAGAATTTTGAAATCTAACTTAGTAGGCAATATGGGAAGCTCTTTGGTACATGGCCTTTTAGACGCGATCTTCCTTGGAGATGCCCAGAATCGTACTCCTCACAAAGTGAGCAAATTCATAGCTTGCACTAATAGCGAAGAATCTGCAAAGACACTCGAAAATATCCTTGTTGGGCATGTCTCGCGAGTTTCTGCTCCTTACCGGCCAAATTCAGAGGTTATGAAGCAGGCTGACGTGATCATATTGGGCTTCAAACCAAGTATGGCAAAAAAGATCCTCGACGACCCTGAGGTGCGACATAATGTCTGCGGAAAGTTGGTCATTAGACTTATCGCCGGTCTCTCCGTGCCAGGTATTCGAGACTATATTTCGGGATCCGGCAAATTATTGAGTTTGCCAGAATTCTGGGTCGCTAAAGCAATCCCAAACTTGGCTGCACGATACAGACAGTTCATGACTATCCTAGAGCAGCCGACTGATCAAATTCCATCACCGTATCACGGCTTCTTAGAATGGATGTTCAATCTTAATGGACACGTCAAGTTCTTGGACGATCCCTTGGTCGATGTTGGCTCGGTTCTGGTCACAAATTGTCTGGCCTCTCTCACAGTGCCCCTTGATGGAGTTTTGGACGGCTCCGTCACAGAAGGATTCCGAAGAAAAGATTCTGTAAATCTCATTGCTCAGAGTGTGGTAGGACTCGGTTCGCTCTTATCTCATGGCAACCATCCAGCTATTCTCCGCGAGCAGATCTCATCGCCTAGGGGGTGCACCATCAACACGCTAGTGGCAGTGGAGCGAGGAGCAGCGAGGGTTACCTTTACGGACGCCTTAATCTAGGGTACAGAACACTTGAGAGCAGGCCCGAAGGACCGGTAATCCGGAATTCAATAGATATAGCTGCACTGGACTTCATATGACTCTTTTAGCTCCTAATCATTTATCATGTTAATCTCAATAACCTTTCGCCCCAACGTCTGACACATACCCGGCTATGATCTTCCTTAGTCAATGCGTATATTCATGTGCCAAGAGTTTCCTCCTAGGTATGGATGAGTAAACTCTTCTGTGTGGAGAAGGTCTGTCAGCGTATTTAACTAGACCTGATTCCAACATGAGAAGCGATTAAACATTTTAGACTCGACAGTCAATACCAGAGATGAGGAATTAATTGTTCACCATGAACAAGCGCAACAAAAATTTTCATCA
Organism: Fusarium sp. NRRL 25184; assembly: GCA_013755755.1. Taxonomy (NCBI): domain Eukaryota; kingdom Fungi; phylum Ascomycota; class Sordariomycetes; order Hypocreales; family Nectriaceae; genus Fusarium; species Fusarium sp. NRRL 25184. Next base: position 8,621 of record JABSSZ010001577.1, read on the forward strand.
TCCTATGTGTATCAAACATCTTGAAAATCGTGTCATATAGAAATACAATTGCGATCTAAAACTACCTATGATTACCGAAATCATATTGCGCCCATATTCTATTCTTCATTTTTCAAACGTTTGAAGTTGTTCATCCAACTGGACTAGAAGCTTGTTCTTCGGTTTCTCATCCTCCCATCTCGTACGAGGTAACTCAAAAGTAGAAGAGATCCGCCCATAAGACATGCCACCGAGCTGAGCGATCGGGCGCAGCTTATCGAGTGCGATATGGCTAAAGTCCTCATTGGCTGCATCTTCTTGCACCCAGAATCGTGTTGCCTTGACCAGACAAATAGCAGCACTGCTCATACCAGGCTTATGGGCTTCAAACTCTTTAATATCAATAACTTTGCCCTCAATAGATAAAACTGATTCCTTAACGCGAGATGGCTTAACTGTGGTAGTAGGAGCTTCAGTCAAGCCAGTTATATCCCACTCAGAGAGACCATAAGGTGCATTAATAGAAGAAGCAGTAACTGCCTCAATCATGTTCTCTGAGACTGTATTAATGACACATTCACCTGTCTCCTTTAAGTTCTTATAGGTATCCTTTACTGGTCCAAAGCGTGATGAGAAGCTAACAATGAACATCGGTGGATCGTGATCAACAACCTGAAAATAGCTGAATGGCGCGAGATTCTTTGTCTTTCCATCGGCAGACTTTGTGCTAAGGAAGCCAACAGGACGAGGTGCGATGCCGGAAACCAGTAGACGGTAGTTTTGCGCCACGGACCGGTCCGAGGAGTAGGGGTCGGTCTCCTGGTGGATTTTCCCAGCAGCGTGAGGGCGACCAGTGCGGACACCATCTCCAAACGACCAGGTGGGATCAGGGGACTTCGTGACTTCAACAGGTGCGCCCGAGTGGTCAAAGTTTGTCCGATTTGCAATAGTCTCCTCGAAGTTGGTAACTTCTTGCACAGCCGAAAATGCTGGCTTAGCCGCAGCCGCGGACGAGTTTGTCCTGACTGCGATGGAGGATAACTTAGAGGCCCAGGGTTGCTGCATCTGCGATATTCCCAGCGACCTTAACGGTTTGAGATCAGCTCCATTTATCCCGCTTGAAAGAACAACTTGATACCACTCACCGTTGTGCGACGGAACGAAGTGTCCGAATACCGGCTACCACCATGGCTCCCGATTTAAATGAAAGACTGGGTGAGACCCAAGTCAACTTGATACGTTTGAGCGCAGAATGTTGTGCGGCCGTCGTGGTGAGTTCCGGTAAGAGTCCAATTCTGTCTAGAAGATGGACTTCTTTATGTGTCTTAGCCTGCGGCTTATGAAGTAGGCTCCTTCTATTTTTTGTTTTTATTTTATTTTTAGTTACCTTCTACTTTTTTACAATTATTATACCGAGCTTTGCCGCGAATGGCTGAGGTGGCTTAGGCGCGGAGGCAAATCTCGGACCATGATTCCGAGGGCGACAGACCCATGTCCGAGAACGTTACATGACAGGTTATTGTAAGAGGCGGATCGGCGTTGCTACATTAGACAAAAGTCGGAATAATATCCCGCCTTCTAAACTGTAGAGGTTTTAGTTATTAAGCTAAACCAAATTAAATTAAATTAAACTTTTAAATAAAATAAATCCAAGTGTTATTTTACCGTGTTTATCATCACTGCTTTGCCTGTGATCCTTGATCTGATGTATACCGGCTAATCGCAGCCGCGTTGACTGTTATTGGTGGTGATTGCATAGCGGCGCATTTTGGATGATAGGAGGTGCAGTTCTTGGCTTATTTTATTATAGAGATTTATAGTTGTTATAGTAGTAATGATTATACTGAGAGGTTAATAATAGAGAGAGGATTTAGGTTATAATTAATAAGGGAAAATATTTTCTTTATACTTATAAATTAAGGCTATTTAT
>JABSSZ010001590.1:0-14109 GCA_013755755.1 Fusarium sp. NRRL 25184
ATATATAATGCTATGGTGTTTAAACCAAAACCGGATTTATATTAAATCTATCTTAATTCGAATTTCTTGGTTAATATACCTTGGATATACTCTTGCCTTGATTAATAACCTTACCCCAAATGGCTACTTGTCCCTCCATGATCTGATGTACTATAATGCACGGTCCATGCAGCATAACCAATCATATTACACAATCCCAATCTCAACGACCGCATCAAAAAAAATTGGCCAAACTTCAAACTTATCGCAACGCTTCAATCTAGCTTGGAACTCATTTATGGCTTGGGTAATTACTTACTTAATTGTTATCTTTCAATATATACCACTTTGGGCAATTTTAATCGGCGGGTTCAAATGAGCTTGCCCCCTCTGTTTGCTAAATGAGCTTGCCCCCCATACTTCAATAGCGCCATTTTATTTTATATGGGATTCTAAATGATTTAGCCCGCAAGATCACTTCTGAATGGTTGATAGGCAATACATGGCCTAGCGCCTTGACCCGCATGCCCAATTTGATGGAGGATTTGACTTAAATCGCCTGCGAATGATTACCTTGGATCGATTAAGAACTGGGGGCGGAAAAAGATATTATCATCAACCATCCATATTTAGAACTTTATTGCTTAAGCGCAAAGTAGTAAGAAAGAAGATTCGAAAGGAGATAACCTATACATAACTAGGGGGAAATTACTGTTATTAAACCATCTGATCTGCCGTGACAGGGCTGCGTTGCGTGCACGGGCCACGATTTCGTGTATTAGGACCTGATACGGGAGGTAATTGGTACAGTAGTAGGATTCGTCGTCTGGTGGCCCCGATGTGACGCCTTACGGAAACTCACATGATGGTCTGTCCTACGCTCTGCAGAGATGACTGGTCATGGCGTAGATAGATCATTCTGGCCCGGCGTTGGGTGATTGTGGGGTATCAGCCAGCAAGTTCGGACGAGTTTCTACCAAATCATCCGCCAATTTCAGTCCATGTCTTTTATTTTGAGACATCATGTGATAGATTAAAGCAGTTAGTATATACCCCATCACAGCCAGCCATATCCAGGTTTTCAGCTGACTCTATACGTAGCACTGCAGCATACAGCGAATTAATTGTCCAATTGTATGACAATGGAACTTTGCTCGAGTCCCTCGCACATAGCGCACAATTCTCATTCGTGGCTAACTAAATATGAGCTAACTCCGGCGTGTGTGAGAGAGGACACGATATCCTCACTTGAATAGCCGCACAATATCATTCCATCCTTTGAACCCAGGCACATGATTTTAGGCTCTTTCTTAAAGGCCCCAAATCTGGATCGGAATTTTTCCATATTGAGAGGGTTCTTTTGCTGCCGCACCTTTTCCGACACCAAGAGTATTTCGTAGAAATCGCTTCATCTTGGCCAGCCAATCTTTTCGACTTGAAAGATCAAAATCAACAAGAACAACCTGTTCCAGGCACAGACCAATAGTTGGTAAGCCTTGCATGAGGAGGTATCCTAGAATACCAGGAATATCCTCCGTTCGGTAATGTCGCGAATGCTTTGTGGTGTCAACGACAAAGGTTGAAAGACAAGATTCGCATAAACGATCGACGAACGACACAATTCGAAACTCAATGTTCTTTTGATGAGATGAGATGGGGTTGATTATGGTTTCACTTCTTTCGAGGATGCTGTTGGTAAACAAAAGCGCTTGGTTGAGAATCAATCGAACTTGCCAATAAAATCTCCATATGATCTTGACAGTGAGAGATGGGTTGTTGTGAGTGTTGAGAGGAGTCCATGTACCGATGAGTAAAGGTTTGAACCACTCAGGTTGAGAATTAATAGATATTGCCTCGACTGTGCATCTCAATGATGAAGGCAAACTCCAAGACCACTCTTCAAGCTGCTTGTCCAGTGACATGGCTTTACCTGCAATGATGGATAATTGCTTCCATCCATGCTCTGATTGAGGGAGGAAGAGTGCGGTTCTCCATTCCGCGCACAAACATGCAGCTTTGTAGATTAGCTCCATGTGGTCGTCGATATGCGGTAGCTTTCGGAGCTTGAGTTCATTAACCGGGACAGAAGGCGCTTGGCCAGTCAAGAGACTATTATGGATCTTGACTGATATTAGTGTCGCATTTTTAATGGGAAAGGAGAATTTTGGGGTATACCATTTGTAAGTATATAACCATTGAAACCTCCTCCAAGGCTGCAGAAGACTCTTCTGTCGTCTCTTGCCCCTGCATCTTCAAAAGGAGGGTTGCACCGCCCAGGTGAGAAACCCAGCAGCCTTCCAAGGCAACAGATTCATCTATCAACAGCTAGTATAGAAGTTAGTGAGAACTTTCGATGACCAGTTTCATTCACTTACCTCATACATGCAGAGGAGTACGATCGAGGCCATAACATCTTGGTTCGATGCCAGTCCCACATTGCTACTCAGTGTGTTTTGCAACATGTGTATAGACTCTCCGTACCATTCAGCTGCTTCTGTCAGTGCTTTGGAGCAATTAAATCTTTGCGCATAGCCTGCATTGGCCAAGGCGTTGATAGAGTTATGCAAGAGGCTATTCACACTAGACTTGGCATACATCCAAGGAAGTGAGTTGAACCAAGAGATGATACTCTCGGAGCCGCCATCCGATTTAACGACCCAATCAAAGAAGAATCTTTCCAAGATATGGGGATTTGGAGGATTTAGCTGCTGAATAATGGGTCAGCCCTACGAGTTTGTGGGGGTGAACAAGTATAGTGTGTATGGCGGACTCAATGCCTTACCATATCGCAGTTCGTGTCTGCTGTGGGCATCGCAACATTCTTAGTAGTTAACGCTTTCGCTTTGGCCTTTTTGACTACCAGTTCAGTCTGCCATCGCCATGTCCGCTCAAACTCATCACGATACTTGCAATCCACGGACCGAATTTTGGCACATTGCCCGCAAATTGGCTTCGTTTCGTCGCACTACATCAAATCAGCCTTAGCCCTACGATCGACAAGTAAAAGTGGTGCAAACTCTGATCTTCTTGCTGCGGCAACGGCTGCAGCCAGCACTCGGTAAGCCTCTCGATCTGATTGCCATTGTCTCAATATCGGATTAGGCAATGCGTGCGAGCAATCAAAGGATTTGATCGGGTTTTTATTGATAACCCTGCTCTGCCGCAGGAAGCCAACTAAGCTTCGTGGCAAGCGGGATGAGGGGCGTAGCACGGCACTTCGTGGATCCGAAAGCTATGCTAAACCTCGTTGATCCGGCGAAACATGACGATGAACATTACGATGTCACCTATCAAATCGAACTACTCTTATTACAGCCATTCATACGGAGGCCTTCCTCGTCCTAGAGCCCGTAGGAGCGGCCGACCTGCATATAAACCCTGACAGTCAGCCCCTTGACCTTTCATATTGACGCGGTGAGATCTAAAATGACAAGGGTTTCCTTGATCTAAGCGCTTATCTTGGAGGATAAGGCACTAGCGTGGTGGAAACAGCCAAGGCCACCCACCCAGCTCATTGGTTCTTTTTACGGCAGTTTTGCCAGGATTTACGGAAATAATACGAAAGTTTCAACCAGCTTTAATCTGATTGGAGGGGATATGCAAATGAACCCATAATTCACCTCCGTCGGCGTAACAGTATCCTCCTTTCCTCTGTTATAACCGTATATCCGTCTTCTGTCCCGCCTCGACGGCCTTTCAAAGACCAGCAAGCCTTGTTGTAGATTGGGCTAACAGTCGGTGCTTAGGTAGGTAGCAAAATGACCGGCATTTTAGAGCTATAGTGATAGAAATATTAGACCATCTCAAGGCTAAATTTAGCCTAAGGTTATTCTGTATTTATAACTAGCCTTACCTTGTAATCCACCTGGTGCTATGGCCGCAAGTGCAGGGCGGCATTTGCGGCATTCCTTCGGTGGGCACTGTCGATCATTTGATGCTCTCGACTGGGGGATGGAAAGATAGCGAGAAACCTTTCATTGGAACACACTGGCACCTATTTAGATATGCTTGGATATGGACATATCTACTTGTCTCCCTACGACGATTTCAAGATTGTGGTTAAGTATTGACCAATAGAGTTGCCCTTCGAAACCCTGTACAATACATACCGATGTGTGACTTGCGGATGTTAATAGAGTCAAAAAGCTTATGCGGCTGAATAATCACTTACTATCCATATTCGCTCTGCTGCAAAGACTTTTAATTCGCATGCTATATGACATGTCACTCGAGAGAAGTAATTGGCAGAAACTGAATGTATTTCCCAGAGTAACTGGCTAATTTGAGATTCACTCCTTGTCAAAAGAGGCGACGAGAGTGGAAATAATAGGCGTGGGGTCTGGCATTCATAGTCCCCACCGCCTGCGTATAACTATGTATAGTAAATTGTTGATTTCCTCCAATAATCCATCTGTCGAAACGCCGACTTAACCCAAGCAGACAGCAGTACCAGAACGGACCTTGCCAATAAGCTCAGGCGAGCCGTCCCATCGGTAGTAACCAGCCTCATATCGCTTGCACTGTCCATCCATCTGGCTAAGAGCAAAGTCGATATCAGCAACATCAACATTGCCCACACTGAAAGGAGCGTTGATGCAGTAGTAGACGTAAACGCCTCGGGCGTTGTAGCCGAAGTAGCTGGGCTTGTCGCCGGCACCCCAATCATGGCCTGTACCATTGGCAGTGCCTACAGGGACGTAATTCTTTAATCTCACTCGGTGGAGTATCGGTTTCATCCATTGCGTTGATTAATGGCGTTGCGTATTAATTGACTTGATAACTAGATGTTTTAGTTGTCGCACTCGCAGACAGGATTGATCAAGCATCAGGCCACATAGCTGTATGTCAGCACGCTATGTCATAACGCATATTATTCATATCGAGCTACAGGAACAATAACGGGATCTCCAGTATAATACATCAGCCCATATGCGAACTTTACTACTAGGGTAAGTGTCCAATCATATTACCACTGTCCGTGCCATAATCACACCGACTGAGAGTATCATCACACTTTCAATCACAGCGTGCCGCATGACACGGACGATATGGGCAATATCCACGCTCCGTGCATAGGAATCCGTCTGCCCCTCCTTTGGGCGATACCTAAGGCTCCTGCTCCGAACCAAGATTACGATAATGGTGATGATGATACAGAAAGGACAGATAAACCTAGCTTAATCTATGGGCATCAACGGACCGTCCACGTCAATTTAAGCAAAGCAGGAAGCTCTATTATTATACTAAGACGCCTCGACACTGCGTGCCTAAGAGGGTGTATTCCACACCATCCGAGATGATGATGCCCCATTCATCCTGTCCGACGCTTGCGAAGATGCGGATGGCGGCGACGACACCGGCCTTTCTGTCGATTACAAGGCTTCGTTCTTACGGGCGTAAACGATGTATTCGGCTGACAAGGGGCTCTCAAGACTGGATATAGCCCTGTCATTGTCGGAGTCCGGGTCGTCGGCCTCGGCGTGGTCGGAATCGGGGTAGGAGTCAGGATCAGAGCTAACAAGGGGGTTACCATCATCATGACCCGCATTATTTACTTTTTCCAGCGGTTGAACCCCCGTGCTTGGACTTGGGGCCGCAACCGTCGCCGGGGCGCTAGTCCTTGCTTCTCTATGGTGGCCCGCCGTATTATGATGAAGTTGTCTCTGCTGCCGAGTGAGCCGCCGGGCCCAGAATTGCACCGAAAGTCTTGGTTCTACTCTTTCCCATAATGAAAACAGAATCAGCTCCGGGCTCCGAATCGTCTCTGGTGCAGTCACCAGGTGATTCAGTCGAATTCAGATGGTCGGATTGACAGGACTCGGCAACAGCAGCAATTCGAGTATCATCCTGGGGGGAATCACCGCCCCGATGTTGCTCCATCCATTCCGAGGAAGAGTCATGCCCAGCCTACCGCTGAACTATCGCCAGTACTTCGCTTCATACCTCGTGCGAAAAGCGCTTCCTGTATTGAAAGCAATAGACTTTTTGGGTGCCTGTTTGAGACACAGCTCGACTGCTGGGTTTCCGTAGTTGGCGAGACGCTGCAGGGCAAAATCGAGTATTTCATGCTGCAAGAGTATAGAAGCAGTCTCTCCAACACCGACGAGGGAAGCGAATCTCTTGGTTACATTCGGCCCAATGGAAACATAGTAGTAATGCGGACTCGAAAGCGTTTGAAGGACCTCTCCTTATTCACCAACGCAAAGAAGATTACGCTCATGCTTCATGGAGACGGACCGCTGGATATAAAGGTCTCTTTTTCTTTTTCTCTTCACTTTAAAATACTATTGTTTAGCCTTCTTATTATTCTATACTTTATAATTAAATCTAATGTTTAACACTTGACAACTTATATCTTATATTAATTAATATTATAGCAAATAGCTTTGATAAAGATACTGATCCTTGTCTCGATAACCATAAATTGAAGTAGAAAATTCCTATGTGGTCTATTTTATTTAAATTTTTCATACTATGACAATTACTCAATTATTTAATTTTTTGTAAATCTTGATCAAGAAAAGATATTCTATTATTATCCCTCAGCTAAATTTTACATACCTAGAAGCCTTTATATTTATCCTATTGATCTGTTATAGGTACAATATAATTCGTTAATTACCCTATATCATGCTATCAACCCTCTCATATCCCGCCACAATTAGTTCATCCGATCAAGCACTTACTATCCTCCAAGCTACTGCTTCAACTAACCTGCTAATCGAGCATACAAAAGAACTTTAAAACAGCCTCAATTCTTTACTCTTCGAAAAAGCGGTGAGCTACATAAATACAATGCCTTGACATTCGGGACTATGCAATGACTCATTACAGCTTACCACTCGGTGATAACTTGATGTATTGCATACCTGCACCCTCGTAAATGAGTTTTGAGGCTTATCTAACTTTATTAGGTTAAACTTTCCGTAGATGTGTGACTTATATACATACCCCTTTACTGTTTACACTTAGAAGCCACTAAAACCACAAACTGGGTGATTGGGCCTATCGAAAGCCTAGGAAATGGTTATAACCCTGTAAAGCTTAAAATTCTAACCCCTTGTCTTTGTCGTATTGTACCCGCATCTTTTTAAATAACCCTCTGGTCGTATATTATAAATTTTAGTCCAAGGCATGAGAGAGATAGGTTATCTATTATAACTTACGCACATTGATAACTAACATATCATTGTATGTGGGTGAATGTCGCATAGGCTCCACTGCCTCTCGGACGCTGATACTGTAGTGGAGCGTATTATGGATCGCCTCGGAGAGTCTCAAGGCTACATGCATCGACGAAGCTGCAAAGACCGAGTCATCAGGCTGCAGCAACGGCCATATCGGCCTCAATCGATTCAGCAGGGAGGTTCAGGATGGAAGCTGTAATATTACGTCTAACGCTACTAGTAAAATATGACATTTAGTAGGCGAATTATCAGCTAATCAAGAGTCGTTGAACTTGGCTTCACAGGCTACTGTCATATTGACCCGAGTGACTTGAAAATAACGTCAATCTCGACCCTGAAGGTGGTGAGATCCCCCTATGGATAAGGAATAAATTTCCTCGACCCACAGACATAGATGTAACGAATTTACGCTCAGTGTCTGTGCACAGACTTGCCAATCGGCCCTTAACGAGACATTACACCGGCGGACTACAAGCCACACTGGGACAATAGGCGGAACGACAAGCTTCTAACTAAACTGACCATATAACGATGCAAATGCCGATCCGAGGGATGCTAGATTGTTATACATCGCTGTTTCAGGTCCCGCGGGTATTTATTTGCCGCTTGGGTCAGTTTTTCTTCTGCTTGCCGGGAATCTCCTAGCCACTCCATCAGTCCCGGGCAACTGCAGAGGGCGACTAAACTCGACTGTAGGCAGTACTGGCAACACATAGCCTGTTATCATTTATGCTGAACTATCTGTTCGCTGTTGCATTGCACCTAAGCGTGCCTGGGGCGATTGTACTATTTGTGAGAGGACTACTGGTTCTGCCATCTCCCTGATTCATGATTCAGCTTCGCGCCGCTTACCGATGCTTACAGTCGCTTTTTTTTATTTTTTTTTATGGCAACCACGCTCTCCAGGGGGTTGATTGGAGGATGCAACGTCCCCCTGTATAGTAGGGTCCTCGTCTGTGAGCTGGCCCAGCCTCATCTGCAATTGTGCTAGTTATTAATTGTGCGTAGATGATATCGATATTGGGTTTTGGGAGAGAAGTTCTTTATAGATCTGATGCGCCAGCTAAATTAAACTCTTAGATTTGCTTGATAATGGAGAACTATAGTTTGTCTTATTATTCTCTATGGCCGCATGACATCGATTTCCTACCCAGGTGTGGGCTGTATTATTGATTAGCGTGTTGAGCTCTATGGACGCATTCACACCGCTAAGCGCGGGATTTTGCGCTACTTCTGGTATCTTGCTAATATGACTGCAAATGGCTTGGGTAATGACTAAAGCTGGTTGACGACGCGTGTGTTATTATTCAGATGTAAAAGCTTATTGATGTGTTGTGACAATCTACTGACCTTTTCTCCTAGATCGGATGGAACAGTTCAGATGACACAGCCTTTTGAATGAAATTAGGAAGCCCTTTCCACAGATCTTCCATATCAAAGCGGTCAGCGTAAGTAGCCTCATACTCAGGCAACTAATCAAGGTATATCCATGTCAAAGAGCCCGTGAACTCGGCCGCATGGTGACCTGTGTAGTTCAGTACTTGCTGTTGTAAAAAACGAGAATGCTTATCTGCCTACGACACGATACTGTCGCACCTTTCGTTACGACCTCTGCCTGTTACTCAGTCCCTTGCATCCGACCGTGACTTCTTATAGGCTGTTATTAGACCTTACCGCCTCGGTAACTTGTTATTCTCCTGACGTTCGACGATATCTGCCGGTTAGCTATTGGACCGGCGTATGATCTCCAACCGTTTTCCGGCGCTGACTATCTATTATTAGCAGAATTGCATAAAAATGAATGATCAATGCGGCTCTCTACGCGCCAGTCTCCGGTCTGTGACTACGGAATGGTCGGCAATGCCTCCCTCGCTGGAAACTCCCCAGCCTCCGTCATCGTCAACCGGCTCAACGTCTCCCATGATTAGATTACTAAATTAGGCAACATGTCCGATCTAGCCTATCCTGACTTTGATGTCCCCATGGATAATCCGGTCAAGAGTCAAGTCCGGCGTCATGTATCGTATTCGCAAACCATACATGCGTCTACCAGCTCTGCCTTGCTCAAGAATCGCTTGGAGATTATCTCTGAAGATGCGTTCATCTACGCCGACCGACGATGTTCGGGTCAGAGGATGGCGATGGTGAGGCCGGGGAGCCCAGTATTGACTAGGGATTAGAGCTCCTGCGCTGTGGTTGACTGACATACTGAGTAAAGTCGGGCGATGGGTCTGGCACCGCATTGTGAAAATCGTTAAATTCGAAGCTCTCAGATGCACCATCCTCGGCATCTCCTTCGTCTACATAGGCAGGATGCTAATAATGGGAAGACGAAAGGACGAGTACTGGTACCGATACTGCTTCAGCCTCAGGTTCGGGTTCGGACTTATCATCTGGCGTAGTACAACACGGTCCAGTTTAAACCCCACCTTGAACCGAGGATTAAGTTATGTCATCCTCTAAGGTCAAGGCAGACTTTCAGGGTAGATAGGGGTTCCTGCGATTCAACAAACTACTGAACGATCTGCTGTGCACTCGTGAGGTGCTGTTAGCCGCGATATTGTTGGTTAGGGAGATGCGTTCGCTTGCATAAGATGTTAAGTAGAGTTCAAACATCATTCACATCATGTTAGACTACCATCGGTTCATTATACCGCTTTGAATACAATTTTCAGCCCTTTTCAGTAAAACTAGCCAGCTAAGTGGCTCACCTAGTCAATCGACCAATTTCCGCGTCGTTCTTCTACGCTTTTAAATGTCTTTAAAGTTATCGGAGATATGGATTTTTCTTTGAGGGGGCTCCGTTCGAGCCAAGAATTGTCGGAGCATTAGGCTCAGCCATATCATCCATCTCTCTTTGCCTCGCTTCAAAATGGCTACGCATGTCATATTGATGACCATCGTTATCAATGAATTATCTCATCTCTTGGCAAACGAATGTCAACTCACCTTTAATGAGCATGACGGGTATGATGGTATCTCAAGTACTTAAAACACAATTTTCCTCCCCCATGATAAGATAGCATGCCCAACAATGTTCGCCTTACAAACTTCAATATGCCTCTTCGCCAAGGCCAAATCAAATACAGCCTTAGCTCTGGTATAGATCCCCCTGTGAAAAGTAGAAAGAGAAAAAAAAAAAAGAATATAAGATATTACTCCATGGCTCGTTGGCCTTTGAGCTTGAAATCCTGGCTAACAATGTCTTGTAGCCACACCGCCCACATCAATATGGGCAGCCAGTGAACTTGCGTAGCCGCGAAGACCTCCGGGAATATGGTATTACCCAGGCTAACCACTCCAACAATCCCTCCTAAGGATCCTGTTGCTGTAGCCCACCCAATGCATTTGGTGTTGCCAAACCACTGCCTTCTCCTCCAAACACTCCTGTTGAAGGGTCAATTCCGCCCATGTTGAAACAGGATCTTGGCCCATTTCTGGAGGCTCCATGTTGAATGGCATGAACCATGTGGACGAGGCTTCTGGTCCGCTCAGTCCTGCTCCATCAACCATACTGGCTGCTTGCCCATTCATGCCCGCTTTAGCAGTAGTACGCCGACCTTGTAGGCCTCCATCTTGAGCTCCTGAAGCAACAGCGTCCCAATTAAGATCACTCATTATATCCTGGCCACCGCCCAACCCCGTAGTAGCGTCCAGTGAGTACCCTCCAAAGACAAGCTGACGATCAAGAGGGTCAATGTTTCCATTACCACCCGGTCTAAAGTTCATGGCTAGCGACTCGGGTGGGGAGAATGTAGGAGTGTGAGCATGATAGGAGAAAGCGGTCATGTTGGCCGGGCTCATAGGCGACATAGCTGTGCTGAAATCTTGGTTCTGCGGGTTTGATACTGCAAGAGGGTTGAAACCAGCAGCATTATTGGATGGTAGCCCTAGTCCATCCGGAAACCTACGTTCCTGAGCTTCAGAGACTGAGTCTGCGTCTGTCCCTTGGATAGACTCGAGATGCTGGCTGGATTGTGCCGGCAAACCAACTTGTTTCTTGACACTCTGTTTCCTTTTTGGTCCTGCTGCACGAATGGTATCCTTATGCTCAACACTCTGTGGTGTCGGAAGAGTGGAGAAGTATTCTTCCACTGATTGTAGCTCGGGCTTCGCTTCGAGGACGCCGTCTGCTCCGAAATCCTTCCGTTGGTGAGTAGCAGGGTCCATAAATTCGGCATCCGACAGACCATGCGGGTACCGGTTAAACCAGTCTCCGTACTGAAGGAAAGATGATTGTGTAGCACGTTCTTGCAGGTTTGTGACAGCTCTCATGGTATTCAAGACATCCCGATACTGAGTGCGCACATCCACCACCATCCAGTGAAACATGCCCCAGTACTTCTTCATCTTGTGAAGGTACTTGACATTGGTGGTCAAATTGGCCTCGGCGGCTGGCTCCATATTGGGATTTCCAGATATGGCACCCAATATGTGAACGGTTGTGGAGGAAAAGGCACAGTATCCAGCGAAGGGTGCCGAAACAAGGCACCGCGACTGTTCGGCCTCACGAAGAAATTCGGATATCCGATTTGCAGCGCTGAATGTCCTCTTACTGGCTTCAGAGAAGAAATCATCATGGACACCCTGCTGCTTTCGCGCTGACATGGTGGCTCTACTCACAAAAAGAATGTTATGCTGCAGGCAGATATGCATGAAAAGAAATTGACTTGCCGTGATCTCTGTCTTGTGAACGTCAAGGTTTTCAGCAGAGTACTTCAGTGACGAAGGTAAGCTGGCTTCAAGATTCACGACATCGTTGAGATGCTTTACATATTGAGATTCGTCCTCCCACGTGGGGTTGGGGTCTAGATCCTTTCCCCCTTGGCTCAGGTAGGTAATGACTCGTCCCCATAAGGCAATGGCTCGAATCAAGAAGGCTGCAACTCCCATGTTCTCTCGTGCGTCAGCAAGTTGTCCATCATTGGGTGATGCTGGATGGGGCACTTGGCCATCTAGCATCTCTGTTGGAGCAGGCATATCGAACTGGAAATATTTCTCCTTCACCGGCAGCGGAATCTGGATTGCATCCTCCCTGATGAACATGGGTCCATCTGTCCTAGAAGAGATGAAACGATCCATAAGAAAGCAAGCCCACATTACGCGTCGCCGAATCTCTCGGTCGATGAAGCTCAGCTGTTTTTTAGTGCCAGTACGACCAGAAGGGTCATATTGGAGGTCTTTATGTAGCTGGAGGGCGAAAGCCATGTGAATAGCTTGACCACCCAAGGCCCAGCTACGGCCACCTTGGCATGTGCCAAATTCGTGGAGGCCTAAGATGAGGAGACATGTTAAGATGGTGAGATTTGGCCATTTGTATCGCCTGGTGCATATATCTCGAGCGTGTGACGCCCATTCTTCGCCGCGTAGGAACTCAGGTCCCGAAGAATTTACTAGAGGGCACGAAGTAAAACGAGCAGCTACAGCACACACTGTGAGGACAAGCACTGGAGGGAGCGTCCCATTTCTGTGGACTATTAGCAAAACACACATAATTTAATCATAAACGAACTCACTTTAGCTTTCTCATATAGCTCGGTTTGTGGAGAAGATGGTAAGATTGACCATATATGTTGTCGAAAAATACCTCTGCGAGATGCTCCTGAATTTCTTTGGCGGGGAGTGATTCAGTGCCTTCATGCTGAAGTTTAATCTCCTCGGCTTCTTGTACTTGTAGGCTGCTGGGCCTATCATCGCCATCAATCTTGGGTTCGAGGGCGCCTTAGCCCATGCTTCCAGGTCAGGGACGAATGCTTCCTCAGCGCCACGCTTTTTAGTTGGTTTATTCGAAGGTACGGTCCCTGGTATCGCTGGTTTGACAACAGCCTGAGTTACAGACGAAGCAACTTCCTGATCGGACTTGGGGATGAGCTTGATGATGCGTTTTTCATACGTTTCAGCCGCTTATCGAGCATAGCCATATAATTTGTCCGTGGCGCCGCCTTCCGAGTAGTAACCTTATATACACATGGTATACGTGAACGTAAACATTGCTTGCAGGCGGGTTTCTCGCCTGAGCAACGGATCTTCTTTCGGCGGCATGCAATGCACGCGAGCGGGAGGCGTTTTCTTTCTATACCAGCTTTTGTCTTAAGCTCACTCCACGCCAGTGTGGCATCGGCTTTATCCTCCTTAGGTTTACCACCTAGATCCGTGCCATCTGCACGACAGCGGGAAGCCAATCCAAACTCATTGGTAGTCGAGTCTTCGAGGGCGTTGGATGCGGGAGATGTCCTATCTGGAGGAGCTTCGGAATCATCCATACTTTGGTTTCAATTGCCTGCAGGGAGAGTGCCAAACGGCAGACAGTTATGTGCAAGGCCAGGCATTGCCTGGTGCTGAGGAAAAGCAGTAGGTAATTGTGAGGCGTAGGCGTGATCGGCGAGAGAAACCAGGGAAGATTGGTCAGGAAGACCTTGGTAAGCAATCGCGAAATCGTCGAAATGTGACTGATCCATTAAGGCGCCGTGGGAAGGAGAAGGCACAGCGTGCAATTCAGCGACGTCGCGATAGAGTTGAGTACCAGAAACGAAGGACTGCTGGGCATATTGAGAGTTCAAAACGGCACGACCGGACATGACACTGCCAGAGACAGAGTTGCGAGACGGGCCTTCCGAGGCCGAGAATCCGGCGATGCAAAACAAAACTATCGGGCCGGTGTGGTGTGGTTACGATGATGAAGCGGGACGACAAAATTGGGCAGGGATTTGAGGGTTGTGAGTGCAGTCTGACTCCAGACTGGTATAATCACTATAATGTCTTGTTAATTGCGGGTCATTGCGGCTTTGTCGACGCATGTAGCTAGCCCTCGAAGTTGCCTGCGCAAGCGATGATACGCTCTACTATCGCACGGTCGGAGATGATTACGTTTGCAGGCACTACCATGCAGTACCCACCTGCCGGTCATACCCACCTACCGGTCAGCGAAAAAAAGATTCCCCCA
>JABSSZ010001591.1:0-24007 GCA_013755755.1 Fusarium sp. NRRL 25184
GCCCTAAGTTCCACTACTAGAATACAGTAAGCTACTGCCTAGACTGTCCCCGGGGCGCAAGAAGACTTCTGACATTGAATCAAGATGCTAAAAATATTCCGTCTAAAATCCTATAAATCTATACTAAATCTATGCTAAGTTTACCTGAGGCTTTTTGTCACCTAGGATCGAGGTCCTAAGTTTTGTTGCATCCCCTAGCCATTCTATTCTGTCCGAGCCTGGTACCGGTATGTCATTGGATTGCTAATCTCGGATCGATCAATTCGATCAGGGCCTCGGGCTTCTGGATATCGAGGGGGTTTAATCAACCCCCGTAAATTCATGGAAACCGACGGGATAAGTCGGATGTGTTTGTTGTTGAAACAAGATGCTGAAGCTGGAGAATCCAATCAGGTACACGAGACTGTGGCGGCAACTCTGAGTGAGGTGACGGTTTCGGATGCATATTGTTCGTTCTGGAACGATGTTGGAAGCATCGAGGTTACTTGAGAAACAAACGCTTCACGACCATGAAGATTGTTGCAATTCTGTAGTGGTTGAATACTCGTTAAACTACTCCGTAGAGACTGAGCATGCTTCAAGAGTAATATTGGCCCTCGTAGGTACTAAGGACTAAGGTAGTACAAGGGTTAAAGCACTGCTGGGCTTTTAAGAGTCAGTGGGTTTACGTACGATCTGCTGCTTTCATGAATCGTTGTTTTAGTAATTAAGTTAGTGAACAATGCTGTTGTAAGCAAGCGGATATCGGCTGTACGGTTGTACGGCTACACGGTTACACGGAGCTCAAGGCATTGTACGGGAATCGTATAGTCTGGAGACTCAGTAGGGCTGACTTGTAAGGATGGACTCTTTCCAACAGAAGCTCAGCAACATAGGCTCACCATACAAACAATAGTGCACCATATCAACCAGGACAGCAGCGACATAGCAACAGTATATAATACTCCCTCAACTTTCTGCCTACATACCCTAGACTGTATGATTTCTATGCAAAATGCCGTGGTAAATGTCTCCTCTTAGAGCTAGCGCGATAAGTTTTCCAGAACCTGACCGGATCGGGAGGTTGGCCGGATGGCATCATCAGGGCCTTGTCTGATTTGATGTTTTGGATTCGATTTCTAAGCAGAAATATCCGCTTCTTAGCGACGCAACATAACGCAACAACCATCACAAGCCGACGAGTTTAACGAAGAGGGACAAGGGAGAGATGATGAAATAGAAAATGAAAATCGGGGGGAATAGGTAGACGATAAGCACCTCAGTTGTTCCCACAAGAGACAAGTCACCACACCAACCATATCAGTTCCTTTGATGCTCTATCATATCAAACCCATATCATTCATAGTCTGGGCTAGTTGATGCTCTTCGGCGCTTCTCTTCTTTATTACTTTGACAACGGCGAACCCGCGGAATTGGACCTGAATCTCGGCTGCCAAAAAAACAACAAAAAAACAAGAAAGACTCTTACTTATAACCTATCGAAGGTACCTCACTTTAGAAGTTCAACCTTTCCGCTGTTCTTCTCTTCTTCTTCTACTACTCCCCCATCAACTACGTATATCCCCTCTCCTTAAAACCTGACCTGGACCACTGATCGACACGGGCCGTTTAAATTTTTTGCTGTCTCTGGCTTTGACGTCCGAGACTTTTTTTGGTGACGCTTCGGGTCGTCGCTCAACCAGTCTAATTATCTGGAACCTCGGTCTACTGGTTTATCGACTGACTAGAGCGTGACTCTATCTCTCGTATCAATTCCTAATTGAACGGGGTTTCCTTGTTATATTTAAAAAGTCAAACTCCGCGCCAACTCCGATATCGTGGAGAACAAGAACCTTTACGCCTAGCGTCCACCAACCCCCGGTTTCGCTTTATCGAAGAGTTTGTTCTCTTGATACTCTCCTCCTCAGAAAAACTCATTATCGGTATATACGATACAGCTGGTGCAGTCTGTTCAGTCAGAGCAGCCTAGTTTCTAGGCTTAGAGGCTCATATCTCATCACTTTACCCGATTCTCATTACCCGGTTTCGTCATTTTGAACAAAGTCTTTCCGAATACCGATCACACCTTACTGCAACTCAAAGCAAGGCGGGCGCCCTCAGAAACCCCCCTTCAAAGTAAAACCAAGACTTTGTCTCACGATGGGTCTTCTGTAAGCCACAACTTATAATTCATAAGGTCTTATAAGCTGACCCGACTTTAGAGCCTTGGGAACAGCCCTCGATTGGCCTGATGCCAAGAAGCGCGCCCCTCAAGTCAGAGAATGGGGTATCAAGGTGAGTTTCTTTCTCCCCCTTCATATCTAATTATCCGGTATAAGTGGCGATGGAACGCTGAACTTCTACAGCAACTTCTGGAGATATGGAACAAGGCCAAGGGAAAGGAGCGCGATGCTCTCCTCTGGGGCGACGAGGTTAGTCCACCACATAAAACTGAACCATCTCAACTAACATCTTGCCTAGGTCGAGTATCTTGTGGTAGTTTACTCAGAGGACAACCAGCGAGTGCTATTATCTCTTCGTCAAGCAGAGATTCTTGAGGCACTGGCTACCGACAAGGAGCTGGAAAAGCAAGGTGGCTGTGTCCCAGATCTTCAAGATGTGGATACAGCTGACGCGAAGAAAAAGTACATTAGACAGTCCCTAGACTTTTCATTCATCTGCTGACCGTGAAATAGAGAGAGGGCAATCCCCGTCTTTCACCCTGAGTTTGGACGCTTCATGCTGGAAGCGACCCCAGGTAAGCCTTGGGGTATCGGCTTCAAGGAGCTCCTCGACGTGGAACCAGACATGAAGTTGCGGAGAAAGATCGCCAAAGAGCACATGCTTTCAACTGAATATCCCATCACACTCACAACATACCCTCAAATCGGCGTCCCCGGACAATTCACCGATCCCTACTTTCCGCCCTCAGGACCGCGTCTCCGCTCTCAGTTTGTCCCGGATGAGATCGCCAACCCCCATATCAGATTCCCAACTCTAGCCGCAAACATACGATCTCGACGGGGCCGCAAGGTTCAGGTCAATGTCCCTATTTATCACGACAAGAACACACCAAGACCCTGGAAGGATCCCACCGTGGACTTTGACAAGCATGACTGGCCCGAAGACGATGACGTACGAAATGGAGCTGCACCTGACGACTTCATCCATATGGATGCCATGGCTTTCGGAATGGGTAGTTGTTGTCTCCAGATCACTTTCCAGGCCAAGAACATCACGGAAGGAAGAATGCTCTATGATCAGCTGAGCCCGCTAGGTCCTATCATGCTAGCATTGACTGCTGCTACACCTGTGTACAAGGGGTTCCTTGCCAACACCGACGTGCGGTGGAATCAGATCAGCCGCTCCGTGGACTGCAGAACCCCCGAGGAGTTGGGAGAAAAGGTAAGTGCCCTCCCATGCTCTCCCAGTCGATCAGCACTGCTCACAATGGAACAGCCCCTCACAGAAGGTGTTCGAAGGATACCAAAGTCACGATACGCCTCCAACTCAACATATATTGCCATAGACCCTCGGTTAAGGAACGAGTACCTCGACCCTGACCTGGTCTACGACTCCGACATCAAGCGGCAACTTCTCGAAGGGGGCATGGATGATCGACTGGCCACTCACTTCGCTCACCTTTTCATCCGAGACCCCATTGTTGTCTTTGAAGAGGATCTCCAGGAGTTGGACCTCAGCAAGACTGACCACTTTGAGAACATTCAGTCGACTAACTGGCAGCACATGCGTTTCAAGCCCCCGCCTGCTGACAATAGCATCGGCTGGCGAGTCGAGTTCCGCTCCATGGAGATTCAGATCACGGATTTCGAGAATGCGGCCTTCTCTGTCTTTATGGTCTTGGTCACACGTGCAATCCTGTCATTCGACCTCAACTTCTACATCCCTATCAAGAAGGTCGACGAAAACATGGCGCGTGCACACGCAGTTGATGCTGTTCTGAAGGAGAAGTTCTACTTCCGGCGCAACCCTTTCCCTAGCCGCCCCTCGAGAGCCAACACCACCTTTGGCGACGACAGTCGACCCGGCTCAGCACATCCCAGTCGGCCAGCATCACCTGGAGGCCCAGTGGAGCACGAATTTGAGGAGATGACAGTGGATGACATTATCAACGGCTCAGAGTCGGGAGAATTCCCCGGCTTGATCCCCATTGTCGAGAGCTATCTTGACAGCGTCAACGTCGATGTATCGACTCGATGCCATCTGTCTACATATCTCGATCTGATTTCACGGCGAGCTTCAGGAAATCTTGACACAACAGCCAGATGGATCCGCAACTTCATTGACGTGCACCCCAACTACAAGCATGACAGCGTCGTCAACGATGAGATCAACCATGATCTTATCGGCGCCGTGATCGCTATCGGCGAGCGGGAGACGGCCGGCCGTGACTTTGCGGGTCTCGGGATCCATGGCCTAGAGCGTCTGTTGAACGGCTTCCGTGGAGGATGCGGCGGTTCAAGCACAGCACCCAACGGAGAGACCAACGGATCACAGGCGGATGCCACCAACGGGTCACTGAAGCGCAAGAGCGAGTGGATTGAAGGCCAGGAGACTGAGTCATGAGGGGAAGCGTCATTGAACTTTGGGTCGGCGTTCTTGGTTGCTTTTTTGAGCATAATGGATGTATCTAGAAAGAGAAGAGCAGGGATCAACGCTGGTTTCAGGATATAGTTGCTATCTTGAAGGGCTATTATGCTGAGATACGGCACGGCTGTTGCTGAAGACCTTGGGCAACTAACTGATGGTGCCACACCAGAAAGATATATAAACATTGGGTGATTTTACGGTCGTCCGGGTGATATCTATTCTGCGTTCCCAAGACTCGAGGCTCGCCTCGCATGATCTAAACAAAGCCCATCTTATACGAGATTGTTCACTAGAACCAAGAATAGTGAAGTCTCAGTGCTGAACAGAGTTCAGAACCAAACATACAACTATACCACTCTCCGCAATGGCCCTGACGATCACATGACTCCGTCTTAGTCTGCATAGCACATTTGACATGTCAAGTTTGCATTACGGGAATATCTCGTTGTCTCTCTCGGAGCTTTTGCACAGCATGAGACAGAGCTAACTACCAACTTAGGTAGGGGGGTAGCAAGCAACTAACGGATGGATCAGATGGAGATGCCATCAAAACGCCTCCCTTTAAGCGAGCTGTCTCCGTAAGCGAGAGAGGGCAAAAACGCTGACCTTGATCCTTGGGTACCTCCCACCGCAGTGGCTGGCTGGAGGGAATTCTCAGCCGTGCCGTGCCGTGCCGGGGGGAGGTGAAGATGCAGTATAGCGCCTCTCGGCCGATTCTAGAAAGAAAGACACTGTTCTAGTTGTTGGTTGTTTTTGCTTTGCCGCTGCGTGAGTCGCATGTCTTTGAGTTGTGGCAGTTCAAGGGGGCTTCTCTTTTTCAGGGGACCCCCTTTCTCTGGAATTCTCGTAAAGATCCATAAATCCTATTCTCTGGACAAACGCATTGAGGTAAGCTTGGCGTGGCATTTGACGTGTAGTCTCGACTTTGATGTTTTGAGGAGATATCTTGAGAGATATCAAACTGGCACTTGACCGGTCGCCGCATTTGGAGAGTCAAGACACCGGTGAGGGTTCCCTACAGCTGAGAGTGAACGGTAGAATTGAGTTATCATTATAGGCGAATTTCTTCCTATGCCGTAAGGTTCTGTAACTTATGATATCTTTACTTTTTCCGTTTTGGCCCTCAGTCTAGTGAGGTGGGGGGGGGAGTATTATCTACGATGATCTGTAACATGGTATTCTTAGCTCTGAGCTAGCTCGAGGCACGCGGCATGCGAGAGTGCGGCATATTGAAAAGGTATGTAGCTACAGTGGGAAAAGATCTGCTAGGCAGAGGGAACGAAAGTGTCTGAGAAATGAGATTGTCGAGCGGCGATGTGATCATGTGAGCGCTAGTCAGTATAGTGAGAGAGCCAAAGAGAGACAAAGATAAAGATACACCCGAAGAGTGAGACGGCCAATTCCGAATCCGATGCCGATGCCGATGCCAGTGCCGATCCGAATGCGAAACTGATATCGGGGCCGAGGCGGGTTGAGTTGAGATCCCGCGCCGGGTCCGGATCCGGAGGCCGGAGGATCAGACAAACTGACAAGATCAGGCATGATCAGTCAAGTCAAGACAGGCCAAGAAAGACAGCATGAGGACGAAGGAAGAAACATGCACAGCTCGTTGGTCACAGTTGCAGGTTTGTTTGGCATGAATTCCCATGATAGACATATTGACCATGCATCAACTGACTCGTCCATTCTAATCCTAGTAATCAGTAACCTCTACACAGGGACAGAGGACAGAGGACAAAGACAAGTGATTGATTAGATAGATATGTACCTAGATGCTCCGAAAAGACAAAAAATGTAGATCTTTTTCTCGTATCCCTGTCTCGAAACTAGTGATGCAAGTTGAGGTTAGTATTAACGGTGACCAACAGAATTTACAGCAGGGGATAGTATTGGATTGTACGGTATCTTTTCCGCACGGGGCTGAGTTTAGTGACCTGACCTTGCCGCAGAATTGAAGCTGATGAGATGCAAGGAATCGGTGATATACATGCATATTGTATGGATTAGTAGTAGTACTGTACCTGCTATGTGATAGTTTTGAGTAAATACAAGACATTATATCTTACCCATATGATATATATGATATGATATGATATGATATGATATGTTTTGTTTTTAATTCAACAATAACCAATATGGATCCTCTTCACAAGGAGAAATACTAGCCAGTAACGATAAATTACCATGTCTCACAACCAAGACCTACTATGTACCTAATAAGCCATTAACTCTATGTAAATATAACACGCCCTGCTGAAGCTAGGTACTGTAGGTTCTGCACTTGCAATTGCCGAAGCACGCCGCCATTCCAAACTGGGCGTTGCGTTGCGTAGGGTAGCGTAGCTCTCAGACATTGAAGGCTCGATCTCCAAACAGATCTTGCCTTGGCTGGATCGAAAAATTGACCAGTCGTTCCACCAACCTCATCCATAGTGGAACAGCTCAAGTCAAGTCAACGGTCGGTCCAGGTCCAGGTCCAGGTCTAGCTGAGTGAGCCACCGGGTTTTGCCCGATCTAGCAGGCCGTATAATCTTGACGAGGTATTTGCTTAGTTGCAGATCTTGGCAGTAGTGACGGTAGAGATTCTACTAATGCTCATCTCGATCAGGTACCTACTGGCTATTCTCTACTGTACTGTACTGTACTTCAAAGCTTGGAGAGTCATGTCCCCAGTTGGTGGCTTTTTGCCGTTGTGACGCCTTCGGCCTAGACTCGGCCGTGTGTGTGTGCCTATACATAACTGAACTCAACTCATTTGTTGTCTTGAAGAAACGGGTTTCTGGGCTATCAAAAAGTAAAAAAAAAGAAAGAAAAAAAAAAGAAGAAGACAAGGTGACGTCGCCGCGTTGAATATCTCGGCAATTGCGTTTTTTTGCTGCCAAATGTCTCCAATCTTGGAGAGTCATCAACGGAGACTCTATGTTAAATCAGGCTCATTCTCCGAAATGAAACAAAACAAATCAAAGTTCCCTTGTCTGTTTTATTCTCCTTTTTTGAATACTACGTGCATACATACACCAAATGCTAGATCAGAGACCCTTAATCCACCTCCATACAACGTCAAAATGCAAGGGATTAAACCTTCACATCACATCACATCACATCACATCAAGCATACAACCAACTGATAATAATCGATATCTGTCACCGAAAACGAAAACGCCCTTGATGTAAAACCACGAGGCCCTTTAGCTTGTCACATTCCTAAGTGGCTTAGCCAGCTTTAT
This sequence comes from Fusarium sp. NRRL 25184, assembly GCA_013755755.1. Lineage (NCBI taxonomy): Eukaryota > Fungi > Ascomycota > Sordariomycetes > Hypocreales > Nectriaceae > Fusarium > Fusarium sp. NRRL 25184. Next base: position 7,818 of record JABSSZ010001591.1, read on the forward strand.
TGTCTTTGAACTCCCCCAACTCCTCGTCTAGCTACCTTACGTAGGCGGGCGTATACTCTTCTCCCTTGCATATGTCGACTCGAAGCCCATGATTCAACCCCTCGTGCTTACCATGCTAGTGACATGTCTGTACCGACTCCATACAAGATCTCACCCCAAAGACCCCCGGGTGGAGAATATGCTTAGGCTGAGGGAGGCAGAGACAAGACCGTGAACTAGACCTGGAGACCTCGAAAAGGACCCTTGCTTCTCTCGTCTCGGGTGGGAATCCCACGTGGTGGCGGTGGCCCTATTCCCATCTCGCAACTGCTTTGTCTTCCTGGAATGTCGGCGGTTGAAAAGCGTCGAGTATGAGCCAAGAATGACGACGAAATAGGGTTGAAACGATATCTTACAGAGTTTGTTTTCACAGGTAGGTAGATAAATAAATATATCATCTCATCTCAACCCAACTCAAGTCAATAGTAGTCTAACAAATATGCTCAGTTCTCCTTCCAAAGATGTCCTAGCATCTTAAACGTGATGGTGGTGGTGGTGGTGGAGGTCTTTGAGTGTCTATCCGTCTCTTGTCCTTGTCTTGGACGTGGCGTCATGTCTGAGGCCTTCTATACCCGAATCACCAGAAGGTTAGCTGAAGGTCAAATCACCCCATTCTATGTGCAGTACAGCACAGCACAGTAGGTAGATTACAGCCAGGAAAACTTGCTCAGTAAAGAGGCGTATGTGTTACTGTAGGTCTCACGGTAATGCACAACACACGTGGTTTGGCATGCTACCCGCCAGAGCCTCACAGAAGGACGATAATTTCTAGACCAACTCCTAGATCCTCTATGGAAAAGCCACATGGATACTTACATGATAGCCTCCGTACATGCAATGGCCATGTAACGCGACAGCAGAGAATCCAGCCAAGCACTTGCAGACACGCGGCATAGAAAGTGAGCCCTTTTATCTTGTTCTCGCCCGTGCCACCGTCACCGTGCCTGTCACAGCCATTGTGATACACGAGAGCAAGGGAGAGTTTCTCGTCCACATCTCTCACCTCCCTCTCTCCCTCCCTCCCTCTCTCTCTCTCTCTCTCTCTACCACATACCGTATGTTATATAATCCTTCCTGTGCTCCTGTCCTACAGTTCGACTCACCATATAATAGGGGAGGACCAGGGAAGATCTTGGAAAGACGTGCAGATCGCGTGCTTGCAGCCATGTTTCTGATCAAGTATCACAAGAAACAGCGCATACGAGGCCTTGTGGAATCCTCTCTTGCATTGCACATCCGTCTGGTGGATTTGTTTGGGTTTGGGTGGTTCAGGCATCAAGACATATTTATGTATGTCTGGTCTGGGGATGACTTCGCAATCGCACGCAGACACATCTTTTGATGTATTGTTGTACATGAAAATGTATCTGATATTACTGATACTGTGCTTGGCATATTAGTATCGGATGGAGAACCTAGCATAGGGAGTTAATATAATATCTATATAAGACGAACACTCACAAATACATGACTGAAGATCTCATAATTGTTTTTATCATGACAACTACCTTCTCGATACCTTTGTCTTATTTTGTCTTCTCCCATCTTGTCTTGTCTTGTCTTGTCTATATTGCCTTGTACTACGTAGCCTATCCAGAAACTCACATTCTCAACACCATCACTAATAACTCAGAAGCACATGTACATGCACGCACGTTCCCGTGTCCGATGAGTTCAAGCAAGCTACCCGTTCGTCAGATCTCCCGCTCGTGCCTTGATTAGCCTCCCGTTCCGTCCTCGTCTCCCATGTCCTACCCCCTATTGTCCTGTGTAACTCGGCCTGTCGAACCACTTGCTCACTAATGCCTCCAATGCCCTGGCCGGCATTGCTTTGTTGGCTTCTGTTTTAAAAGTCACATCCCGTACAGATGAGCTGGCACCCGCTATTCCCGTCTCGTAGTCCTTACGGGGAATGGATGGTCTCGAAAAGGGTAGAGGAACAGTTTGTTTCATACATTCGATCCAGCACATATTAACAAGCTGGATTGTCTGTCTGTCTGTTTGTCTGCTTGCTTGTTTATTTGTTGTACCTGCAATGCGCCCACTTCTTCTAAACACTAAAACAAGACACTGTAGATCTATGCAAGGCCGAGATATCATGAAGTACCCCTAACCCACCAAGGCAAATGATCGTCCCTCATCTCCAGATATGACTAATTAAGCTTCGCCAATCTTCCGATAGTCTCGATGCCCAAGTGGCAAATACTTCCATCTCTGCATCCGCTGCTTCTATTGGGCTGCGTAAAATGATACTCAAGTTCACATTCACACTTACAGACTGTCACGGGGATATGTGCACATTCGAGTTCGGCATAATCACTTTATGATTCCTCTTTTACCGTCCTTGACATCTCCTTTGCTGTAGACTCCCGTGGCCTTGTTGGCGTTGCTTTCAGCGATAGACATATACACAGTCCCTGGTACCTTCAATTTACTCCTCTTCATGCTAAGTATTCTTTCAGCTTGGCTACATGCCGTAAAATCATTGGAGTTTTCCTCCTAGTATAACCTATCCCACCCCATATAAAATTTCCTATCTCCTCCGTAGGAGCAAGGCCAACAAACACCTTCATTGCGGATGTTGCGATGATTGCTCGCCGCTTCCCTCCCCCCATCCCAGTAATTTCTCCACTATCGCGTGGCCCAAGAAATCTCTTTTGTCTAGAAAGTCAAACCTCTCTCCACCCATGAATTCAAAAGTTACACCATATTAAACATGGTGTCCATAATTAGACAAACGCCTGTTATGCTGTGGGTCCCTGCTCGAAGCCCAAGGTATCCCAGTTATAAAAACGTATATACAGAGAACGACGCAAAGCCGCCGTTCTTTGGATCGGGTATTATTAAACGTGAAGATGTGTGCGTATGCGTGTATGTGTGAGGCGAGTGTGTATGTGTAGACATGCGGGTTGCGAGCTGGAGTTCAAGTCATTCATGGGACAACCGAGCACCTGTCCACAATGCCCTCAAGTGCCCATCAGCACTTCGTGATATAGCCAGAACCTTCAAAGCCAAGGGCTCATTGTCGATGAGCCTCATCTTTAGGACGAATCGACCTCGCCTCGAGTTGGCGTTTTCTTTCCAGTTTGGCGTAATGCAACCCGCAGGCGTTGCAGAGAGTCCGGGCTCCATCAGGTCCACGTCGCCATTCAGGTGTGTCGATGCGATTGCAGCTGTGGCATCGTCCAGGAGGAGCAGCACGCTGTTCATCATCAGTTTCGTGTCCAGGAAGTCAATCAGAGCCAGAAACTTACACCTCGACGCTTTTTAACTTCTGTAATACCATATGCTGGCTTCATTCCATCGCCGTACATGTTCACGTCGTGCTCTTCCTCGTAAGGTCCCTTCATCTTGGACCCTTCTCGGGCTCGTTCGTTCTGGATCGAAGTTTGCACCAAATCACGCACTTGCTCCAGTGATCTCTTGACAAGTTCGATATTGCTGAGCATATCGCTAACTTCTCGTTCGGTAGGCAGTCGAGCTGGGATAGGATGAGCTCCGTGCTGTTCTTGAGCGATTCTGCTGTAAGCTTCGGCAAAGTTAAAAATCGTCCGAGACGAGGTGCCAATCTGTCAAAAGTCAGCGTTTTATGCTCTTAGTGAAACATGCAACTCATGTCACTTACTCGACTCAATGAGTCTTGATAGTTCCAGCTTTCGTAGTGCCTGTCAACTGTAGCTTCGTATCTGGCTCGGGCATATTCAGGGTCGTCCATATGAGGAGGCGCTCTAGGATCGTAAGATCCGGGAATATGTGGTGGCATTCCGTGTCTGGGGGAAATAGGATATGCAGGCAGAGGCATTTGACCTGGAGGCAGCTGGCCAGGCTGGTATGCGACAGGAGCTGGAGGAGGCGGAGGGGGATGAGTGTATGCACCATTGAGTGGGTGGTGAGGTTCAGGAAGCTTCTGTTCGGGATGGTGGTGGTGGTGTGGAGGTAGATCAGCTTTGGCTGAAGGACTCTGGCGACGGTCAGAGACAGGAGGGAGCGATGGTCGGTTGCTGAAATGAGGACGAGGTGAGTCCGCAAAGGCAGGTCCATCTTGCCGAGGAAAGGATGAGGTCTGGTGGAGAGGCTGAGGAGACGAGCGCTTCTCGGCCTCTGGGAATGATCGAGGAGCTGGTGCGAAGGGCGACGGCAGACTCGAACCTGACTGCAGACCCGGCGCATGTGCAACAGGATAAGGCCCAGGTTTAGTGCCCTGAATGACCTCCGAGATTGAGGGCAGCGACTGGCGATTTGAGGGCTCCTGATCGTCGGCTGGTTTTCGAGGTTCAGAGATCATGTTGGCAATACTGGCAGCACCAGAGCTGGGTTGTGAATAATTGGAGAAAGGCGGTTGAGGTTGAGGTTGGTAATGGGCGGCCGGCGTGATGAGGGTTGCCGTTGCCATGGCGGAAGGTTCTCGATACGACCTGTCCAGCAAGATATCCCTCGAGTAGGAATGGTGATGGCGATGATCGGTGATGTATGGTTGATCGGGCTGAGGTGGGTGGTGTATTTGGTGTTCTGAATTGGTTGCAGAATGACGGCTGTAAAGACAAGAAATGTGTTAATATGGGAGGGGCAGACAGAAATATGAATACTTTCAAGTCGGGATTCAGACAGACCTTTGCCTGGCTCCAGAGTCAGCCGCTTCCATAGCGGATCTGGTAAATACTAACGATGATTTGGGACAGTTTTAAGGCCGTAGATGCATCTGACCTGGCTAGATCCGGCTGGGGGTGTATGTGATGGGTGAAGGAAAACAGCAGTACGAATAAACGGGGAGGGGGGTGGTAAAGAATGAGGTTCCAGTAGTAAAAGAACTGAAGAAGCCAGGAATGGGTCAACACGGGACCAGGGTGGGAGATGTGACAATGGACTCAGGTGGGGTGTCAAAACGGGGAGGGGGCCGATGAGGCGAAATGAAAAAAGGCGAAGAAAGAAACAAATAGTAGATACCAGGCTAGGCACAGGGGGGTGGGTAGATCTGGCGTGCGATGGACAAGCGACAAGGGCCTCGTGGTGGCGCTGGGCGGGACAGTGGCAGGGGGGTTCCGCCATAGAGGTCCTGTCCTGGTTCGGATTGGGTTTGTTCTGGCCGACCGACAGGGGCTTGCTTGAGTTGGCTTGGTCGTTCAAAGGCTGGCAGGGGGAGCGCCAAACTCAGGATTCCTCAGAAGTGGGAACGAGCTTGATCTATTGACGATGATGCTGCTGCTGATGATACTCCTCCTCCTCCAAAGAGGACAGGGCGAGAATCCAGAGTAGCGCAAACTCAAGGAGGTCGACTGCCGCGAGACTGATCCAATGGCCGGGGTCTGGGAACGTAACGCTCGGAATGAGGAGAGAGAGAATGGACGAGTGGAGCTAAGAAACCACGCACTAGATTGCACCCGTTGACGGCGATGTCGAAGCTAGCAACTTGACTGCGGAAATGCTCAATCGATGAACTTCGTACTTAATAATGGCTCGACACGACCTTGAACAACGGCTGGTACGCGGCGTGAGATGGAGTCGAAGTCGGGTATTAGTATATGTCAGAATGCTTGATCAGATCCAGTACTGAAATTTGCGATTTGGCCACAGTTGATGCAGATGCGGTAGGATTCGTGGCTGTATATCTCAATGTTTTGTTGTTGTTTTTAGTCTTGATATTTCGAATTTGATGTTTGCCTCTTTTTTCTTCCGTCTCCTGGGCAAGCAACTAGACAGGGATTGGTTGACTGGCAAAAGAAGGTACAATAGTGTACACAGACACGGAGCTGGGCAGCGCTGAGCCACTAGAATGGCGGGCAAGGACAAATCCTGCTACTGCGGACCGTGGTGTCTCTGCAGGCGCTTGAGTCAGCGCGGGGACACGGAAAAGCACGGTACAGTACAAACGATGTGGATAAGAGTCGAAAGGAGAGAGAGGGAGGATCGAAGATCGAGGTTTAGAAGAGAAGAGCCAGCTATCTATTTGTTGCTGCGGGAATGTGGAGGTGGGAAAAGGTTGGGGAAGAGGGAGATGTTGAAACACAAAGGACAAGAACGGAGAGGAAGGAAGGAAGACTGCGTGTGGGCAGTCTCGAGGGAACGCAAGGTATAGTTAGAAGGCCCCAAACCCAAGCAGTACAACCTCCTGGGAATCACCAACAGCGCACTACGAGGAGATCAGATGTGAGATCGGCACCTCCATTGTCATCCATTTACCACTGAAAATAGGTGGCCTGGGAGAAGCAAGCAACAACCTAATCCAGGCCTGCACGCACGGAAGCAAGCAAGCATAACCTATACATCAGAACCAGCTCACACCTTGCCCTGAGGAGATACAGATCAATTCCGACATCGATGCTTCATAGTTCAAAGCATGCGCATGTTGGGGAGCGCAACAACCCTTTCCGCAACATCCAATAGGTACAATACATAGTGCACCAACCTCCTACAGGGGGCTTTCGAGTCTGTCAGTTTACCTCAGTGCATGGATCGACCGGTACAGTACCAGGGGCCTGCGGCGCGGTTATTTGTCAGAGATCCTTATCCAGATCACCCGATCAAAATACGGCAATGCTCCTTACCGAATCAATGATGTCCTCTTTGCCTATAATTATCTCTATGAGAAGCCATCTGGGTATATCGTACTAGAATTGTCAATGTTATCCCAAGAAACATGGCCCAAGTAGGACAGTGAGCGTCACAAACAAGTCGATTAGCAAGCGCGCCTCAGTAAGCGTTCATGCTGCGGCGTTGGGTTGTGACGCCTGGGGGAAACGGTCGCGGGTAGAGGTACCGCCCAAGCGACAGGGATTTCAAGGTCGCTGGCTAGGGGACACGATGGCATGACGGTTTACGATATGGTATGGGTGTGGAGAGGAGGGCGGTAGGGATCCGAAGAGAATCGATCATGGATATGTGGGGCTTGGAAGAACAAACAAGGATCAGTGACCGATGAAGCAGACAAGGGCAAAGGTTGAGAAGGCTATGTTGCCCTAGGGCTGGCTGTGGTATCTCATAGCAAGATCTCGGGGAACTTGCATCTCTTCACATGCCATGCTCGTCATTCGTATAAATACTTTAGGAGGCCGTATTCACCAGCCATCGCTGAGGCTTTAGAGAAAAAGGTGAGAGTCGAAGAAAAGGCGAGACACGGGTTTACTCTTCATCATTGCCGTCGATTCAAACACCGATCCAGGCTTTGCGCCAATGGCTGGGGCATGACGATAGCCCGGTGCAGTAGCGTCTAGGCTTTGGAGATCTCCAATCTCAAGTTCTGCAAAATGGTACGACTTCCGGGGGGCCTTGCTCCTGGGGTCAGCAGCGGTCTGGTTTTAGTAGTCCACAAACAACACAGGGAGACGCCCCCGGACCACACCACTCAATGCCACTCAAATGTGTGCTTATGATTTTTTATGAAGCTCCCACATGGGCACGAGCCATCTTTGTTCGGGTCTTTTTCAGTGTCGTATCGCGATGAATCAATAGTGAGGGCAAAATCAGCGAGCGTGTCACTGCTGGGAAATTAGAACCCAGCACTACTATTTCTCTGATAGAAAGAAAAATGAGCACATCGGAAGAAGGTCCCTGGATGCGAGGCCTTGTCAGAGTGGTTCGCAGTGAGTGTTATTGTTGAAACTTAGCATTCTCTCACTGAGCTGGAAACTTGTCCCCCAACGACATATCACATTTCAATTCAGCACAGGTGGTCCCCTGCCAACTGTATTATACAGTTGCATTATCCCCCATCCCCTGCCGCAACGCGCTAAGGGAGTGGGAGCTAGGAGTGCAGCGCTAAATTGAGAGAAATAGGGGCAAAGAGCGAGAAACATTACATATGACGGCTCAGATGGAAGATGCGCGAGATTGACATACGGGAGGCAGAAAGAGAAAACTCAAGGCTCAAGGTGTCGATTTCGCTGAGGAACGACGGGCAAGCTGTGTAATACTGCAAACCACATCGAGTGTCCAGGAACGATGGGATGATCAACGAGGATACGTTGAAGATATTGGTGCTAAGCCGCTTCATCAAGTCCCTAGAGCAATGACGAACTGGTGATTGTTGGACAATGGAGATGCGCGAGATGGGTCGCTTCCCATACTCAGATTGGGTGCCCCATTTTATGGGCGGCACCGCAGCCAGATACGTCAGTGGGCAAGGACCAGGCCGTCAGCATCTTATGCCCACCTGGGTAAGGAGCAGGAGGTCTCATATGGAACCTGTCGACCTTACATGGAAGAAACTTTGTCGAGCTACCAGACTGCACTTGATCTGAGCCCAGCACGTGTACCTCGCAGGTAGTCCCTTGTGAGAGAACCCCAATCCGAACGGCCCCCGCGGCTCCGTAGGGATGGTCCATCCGCCACCATGCGAAGTTGTCGACTGGGCGCCGCCCTGGCGGATACGCATTACCCAGTGTCCAGCCAGCAGAGCAGAGATGGCCTGCGGACCTAATCTCTCAAGATCAGACACGCCCTCGATTAGTGCGCCGCTATGATGAACGTGTGGTGGGCATGTCGCCACTCCACTCTCCTCACAAGCCAAGATGAGATGAGATGAGATGAATACGTAGATGCTATGCTTGCGCTTCATCAGTACAGTACAGTACTAACGTAGTGGAAGATGCTTCCATTAAACCATCCAATACGCATCGCCCAACGACAGTCCGTCATGTTTCAGCCGATGGTTAATCGTAGATGGCTTTTGGTCGATAAATTTGACGAGCATTATAGAATGTAACCCTCGGTAATAGCATGTCCTATGCATTTAAGTGCAGACCAATGCCAGACCGTGCCACGCCATATCAAGTTAAAGTAAGTCCATCGTGTAATACCAACTTCAGTTCTCTCCCACTGCTGAAAGACCTGGTTACGGCATTCGTCGACCTTTCGAATAATAGGCACATGGCTTACTTGCCTCAGATCATGAAACTTCAGATCAAGCAGAAGATCGCATCACCAGCCTGCACCTCAAACAAATGCTGTGGAAGAAATAAGAGAAACTAGCGCTACACGGTATAAGTGTGTTGTGCATCACTGTACATCATATCGTCGTATCCCGGTTGCCCGATCCATTCTCACCCCAGCATCATCCTGGCGGTCCATCGCGCATTCTCATGTAATCTCCGCGGACCCATTCTCACTGTCCTTCCAGAACAGCATACAAAATAGGAAAGGCGCGTGTGCCTTTACCGTTCTGTGAAGCTTTGGGCTTCGACGCATGCCAAAGCTCGTTTCGATGCTTCATTTGCCTGGATGAGCCTCGTTTCTCTATCATCTTGGCTGTGACCCTCAGATGTGACCTTGCAATCACAAAGACCCTGACGGAATCATGATCTGCACGGGCTCGTGCCATTAATGTGGTAGAGGTGAGACCAATGTCGCATATCAACAGAACCTAGAACAACATGGGCTCTGCTGCAGTTCTCCAGAAGTCTAGAAGGGATGTTTTAAGCACTGGCCTTTTCTTGACGTCGATGAATTGCTTAATCTCCTCCGCTAGGGTCCTTTTCCTTGGGGACACGCGAATTTACCTCCATGCACCGCTAGGATGGCAGATGATGCTCCCACGACATGGGTCTCCCTGCTAGTTACCATAGATGGTGAACATCCTCCCTTGAGAGAGATATCGTTCACGATGTTGTTTCCAGTCGCTTGGGACCGCATCGGCTGTGCCGCTGAATAGTCAATTGCGTCGGTCTTGTCATGAGCTTAGCGAGTAACAGACTGGGTCTTGTCTGGTGATTCGTCACTCCGCCATTTCTTCCAAGTGTGGAGTATCCTTTTCACTGTCGAGGAGTTTAAACACGTTCTTAGGAACATCCATGACCCCTAAGGCCTGGCCAAAAACCGCATGCAACTCCATTGAATATCTCCGTTTTCGTATATGGTGAAGTATCTCAAAGATTATGAAGATCCTCCTGCCTGGAACCTGACCTCAAGTACTTTGTCATTGAGTAGTTTCCGATGCATCCAGCCGACATTCTGGTAAGCTGTCTCTCCAGCTCTCCTGCTATTGTTAGCTACATATGATGGCGTTAGATATCTTGCAGCTCGCCTGTTAACTACTGCAGTGCTACGGCGTTACGTTGCTCAATGATGGGACTAGCACGACTCGGAGAATTCTGCCAATGCAGTACCAGTACATACATACCACGTACGTCTTGTGCTTGTGCCATCAGGAATCGCGTTTCTAGCCGAACTTGCTCAGGGATGCCTTATTGATGTTACTCACCGGAAAACTCTGCCTTATTAAGTACTACTGACAGGCAGTCGATGTCAATCAGGAAAGGAACTCCCTTATGCCTACCTACTATAGTACAGTGTGTATGTCCAACGGGTGAATGGAAATGGAATGTTTCTAGTCACTAGCCTTCCCTCCTCTCCACCACTGAGGTGAAATTCAACGGTGTAGGCAGCTGAAGCGCCCAAATCGCAGGGCTGGTGGGAAGAAAGGCCTACCGGAAAAAACTGGAGCAGTCCATATTGTATTTACCGAACCGATGGAAGCCCTAATTGCTTCCATTCTTCGAACGGCAGTCAGCTCCTAATCTGTCCAATCTGGCCTAGCTTGATTGACCTTCAACATTAAATCGACCCACCAAGATCAAAAGAGCACGATGCAAGCCTCGAGATGCTGGGTTTCCTGCAGGATCATGAGTTTTCATCTTAAGTCTCCTCCTTGCTTTTTCTCTTCTCCCGTGCCCACCCCTAAGTCCCGAAGCTTTCTCGATATCATCTGGCGGCACAGTCCACCATTGTTCCCGAGTCATACGTTTTCTTGCAATATCGGCCTGTGCCCCGGGTCATGATGTATTTCTGCCGCCTTCAATACAATACTACTGTCTTTTATAGCTGCCAATGTGCAAGCATCGCCTGTTCGTGGATCTATTCGATCGTCTAGGCACTGTATCTGTACCACCTGTGTTCCATGGTCAAAGGCGCTGGATGTAGCGAATCGGATAGCAATTTGTCCCTATGTTTGACAGTAGACAAGCATGGTGATTTCTTGGCGAACATCGGATCCGTATACTCGTTGTGTCTTGTATGCCGGCGACACGGGATCGCTGCCCGATACGAGAATTACTCGGCTTGTTTATGATGTTGCACTCGTTCCAAATGGCCAATATCATGCCCATCATCATCACAAGAGCATTAATATACACATGGAGGCTCAGACACTCTCGATCTAGGGTGCCGCCCAGTGAGACAACGGGGCTTGGGCTTGTGCTTCCGTCATGTTGTCCTCTCTGCTGTATACAGAACTGTCATCAACGGTCGTCTCCCCTCCTCGGCCCGTAGCCCAAGGGTTCCTATTTTCGTTGAAAGGCTTAACCACTGTTCGTTCTGCCTCGACATCTTGAGAGATACCTCAGACAACCGAGCTTTCCCTTCATGTGATACTCGACCTTCCAACATGCACTTGACACTTGAAAGGCATTAGTATGCACAAATTGACTCTCACAGACTACCTCGGCATGAGGTACAGAACAATTTCTTCAAAGCAAGAAACATTCAACGAATCGATGGCCCCTGCCTGGATTTCGAGTCAGGGATGTCAAGTTCGGGAATAGCAGACATGAACTAGAACAGGGTGCTCAGGGTCATGCATGCATACTTCGCCCGGCTGAGGAAAAAGAAAGGAGCCCGACTTGCCCGACTCCCACATTTCGCAATCGGCAAAAGCACAAAATTATTATCTTTTTTGTTCCGTTCCAGCAATGCGGATGCCCTCGTCTGTTACGGATCATCGTGCGCCATATGTATCTCAAACTTATGTATATCGGGTCATATCACGGGCAGATATCTCCTACAAGTTTATTCTTACCATACCAGTATTGAACCGTCAAAACACACCAACCCAACGCAGTTACACCGCCCTCCTTCGCTTCGAGCTCCTGGCGTTAGGCCAGAAGAGAAAGTTCCAACGGCCGGGATCTAACGCTAGAGACAAATCGTCGATTCGAATGTGCCGAGATGGTCGATTCTAGATGGTCAGCCAATGGTCAAGTAACCGTTAGCTGAATGTTACTGGCTAAAGGCTTGCTAGGCCCAACCTGTGTGAAGATGCTGTGCTGTGCTGAGCTGTGACTGTGACTGTGTGACGCAGGACGGTAGCCAATGTCGTCAGGGGCTAGATCTCGAACACATTGTGGCCTTCCCCTGCGCTGAAGGGATATCTGATTCCCAGGAGGCTAAGCATTCATGTGGAAGCGATCATGAGATCCCCACGATGCGGCGTCGTGCACGGTTGGAGGTAAAGACCAATTCGAGCCACTGGCAGCCAGCCTTCGCCCACCATCAGCCTCAAATGCGTGTCTTTGAGTTGCTACTAAGACTTCCTTGGACAAGCCACCACACGCTGAATTAAGAATCCAATTGGTCTTTGTGGACCGGCACAGCTAGATCTCACACCGTGGCAGGCTAGGGAGACTAGAAGCCTAGAACATCGTCTACTGCAGCGGAGGCTTGCGAGGTGGTCTGATGTCGATCGCTCTGTGGGACTATGTACAGTACAATACATAGTAATTATTACGCGGTAGTTGACCAAGGCAAGCTTAATCCTTGAGCACTAATGTAGCCATCCAGCCTCCCCCGAAACGCCCACTGGCTCGCCGCCTGCACACGACCATGCAGTTGTACGAAACAGCCATTGTTATTGCATCCATTGCATATGATAAAGAGGCAACAGGTGAGGTTCTTGAGGATGGGGGTGCACGGCTGATAAGGTTGAAATACATCAGCTTTGCTGTTACACAGCCAGCTCATCAGACACTTATGGATTCTTTCATATTTGTGACCCCTGAGCAGTCACCAACTGACCCTGGGTTTCATACCCTTCAAAGGTACAGTAACGACGAGAACAATCCTTTCAAGACTTGCAGTGTACGCTAGGTTCTTTCTCCCAGACAATGGAACAGTCCCGGTCGGCGGGAGTCGCGGGGGGGTTTATGTGATGCCATCTTGATTCACGCCTCCGGACGGTACGTAGGTATCTATGTACTAAACTACATAAGGATTGCGGGTGCGTTTCCGCACACTACACCAGATCAGATGCGCCCGTCTCAGCTCGGGTCTACTAAGATTAAATTGTCGATTTCTTGAGACGGACGGGACACACTGCAAGATCCAGGTACCTCGATCCGTTATACCCCGAGGTATCATATCGGCCGATGCTATCCTGCGTCCTGCATCCTTCATCCTTCAACCGTGACGTTGTGTCAACCACCGCGGGTACTTTGTCCCGCAGCGCTGGCACCACCCAAGAAAACAGAGTCGCCAGATCGAATGGTTTAACTGGAGTATGGCCCCTGGTAGTGAGCAAGTCTCCTACGATGTTGCATCGCTCACTGCTCGTTTCCTGTTCTGGTATCCTAGGTGCCGTACTGCACTGGAGAACAGCCCCCTCTGCCTTGTGAGGTCTCATCTTCGGGGTTTTTTGTTCACTTTCTGGGTGGTTTATCTGACGACTGCTAACCAATGACCTCCTTGCAGGTGGATCTGGAGTTTAACGGTAGCCGGGGGCCTCAGAAACGGGTTTGACTTGAAGCTAACAAACTTGCAAACCGGCCAAAGGTTCGTTCATCCAAAGGCTACCATTACTGAACGCGGATGGCCTCTCCACTGGAAACACACGTGGTGGACCGCAAATGCAGGGCGACGGGCAACGGGCGAACTGCCTCTCGAAACCCACCAACTGGCAACATTCCATCCGTGCAGGCGAAACGCTTGCACTATAGGAGAAGACTTTATTAATACGAACTGGAGACAGCGTTCTTTGACAATGACCGTCGCTGTGTCCGAGTGTGGGTCCGGGGCCGAATGAGACGGCTTGGAGATGCCAAGCTTGTGAACAATGCGAAAGTTCATGATCTCAGAAAGAACCTCGACTACTGGTACAAGATATCACGCTCGAGAAGCAGATTGTGGAGAGATGATACTGCTCGAAGCTCGGGCAACTTGCCTTGTTGGCCGTAAAAAGAATTCATACGCGTGACGGAGATGGTCCACCTCCATAACATAACATTCCTCTCCTTCTTTTGGGTTCCCTTATCCTAGGAAATATAGATCTACGCATCGGCTCCTGGTATTGATGCAATCTCTGATCCCTTCCAGGGCTAATCTAACCGTTGCTTTTTTCCCGAGTTCTTCAAGTTCGCATAGGTCACAGATACGAGGCCCAGGAACCAAACTTTGTCGGCAGTTGGCAAGGTTTATTATGAAATCTACCATATGGGATCTGCAAAGTGACGACTACCTAGAAAACTTTGAAAACTGTAGTATGTTGGTCTCGACCAAAAGACATGCTTCACATAACGATGCTACAATGAAGTCCCTTGTGTTATTCTTAACAGCACAGGGTCTTGCTGTTGGTAATTCTTGTTGGATCCTTCTAGCCTTCCCAGTCAGGCACCCCGTTGAACTTTATGAGAAGAAAACGGGGCACTCCCGCTGGGGCTTCCTTGTCCTTCACTAGGTAGTAGGTATGTAGGTAGGCAGTTAGTGTCATGCCAAATTATTATGACAACCGGTTAACCTACTAGGTAACTTCAACTAACCAGACATTCTACCATGGGAACCAAAGACAAGACCACCGCGCGCTGTTGTTACGATAATGGCCAGCGGCTGGCTTTTGATTGAACCTCCCCGCCCTTCTGGTCCTCATCGATGTCGATCCACTTGTCGAATCTCGTTTAAGAATCCGTGTTAATATTCTTAGTCCCTACCTCCACGTGAGATAGTCAAAGGCAAACGCCTCTTTGAATGCTAATCGTCATCAGCAGTGATGTGAATACCTAGCCAGCCATATGATATGCACTCAATATCATTTTGAACTAGAGTCATCTCGCTGCCACTGTTGAATGTTGATGTTCGTTCAATCCTACTTCGGCTGGCCTCAAACTTGCGCCAGCCCAACCGATGTTGATCATCGGAAGTGACAGAGTGGTTGCCGGCATGGATACCTAAAGTGTCACTTTGGTAAATCATCCCCGATGGATCTCATGCAAGCGCCGCCGCTCTCTGCACACATACATACAAACATACATATAGTACAGGAGCCTGAAAGTTTCAATCCCCGGCTTCCAGCCCTCCGCCAGGATCCCCTGGCCATCAACTGGCCTCCTTTCGATCTTCGCAAATCGACTCTGCACATACATACATGGGTCCAGCGATGGTTCGGAAAAGTCACTCTCCAACATCCCCTAACCTAACAAAACCGACAATGCAACAGGGCATCTTTTCCTAAGGAAGTAATCTTATGCATCAAGGATTCCTGCCGTTGAGCACTCATACATGTCGACAGTGAGCCCCTCCTTGCCTTCCCGTTGGATGCCATGGTCGTTCTGACAGGTCTTAAGACTAGCCTAAACCCCGGGGGTGCTCTCGCGGCACAGATATCGTATAATATTCGCCGAGAGTTTAACCACAAACAGGTATCCTGAGGTACATCTCGCGCAGTCAACTTACCCAAAATGACCCCAACCGGACCAATGTGACGGGCGTTGGCAAGGTCTCATCCAGCCGTACATAATTAACGCAAAACAGATCTGATATGATCAGTGGTTGGTTAACGGCACATCCCTACCACTCAATATTGTCTCTGGCCAACCACGCCCGTCCCAATGTACCTAAGTGTGCGCTGCAGCTTCTCGATTCCAACGGTCTCGATGATGCACAGCACTCAAAAAAGCAACGAATAACGTTGATTAGCAAGGCTCAGCTCGTCGCCAGCCCCTCCCTTCTCGAGAGCCGATTTGCGGACATGCTTGTCATTTTCTTACAGTATTTCTTGAGATGCTGATAAGCGCAGCATCAGCAATGTGATATGGCGAGTCATTCGGCAGTACTGTCACATCGTGCATGATGCGTTGCAAACCCCAGACTCAATCTGAGATGCCGTGTCAAATTGAACTAGGTAATCACGCCCTCTTTTGAATAAGCGTTTTGACACAACCAAGCATGAGGCCTCCACCGTTCAATTATGTGCTATGTAAAGCTAACTCTAATAAGATGCCGGGAAACAGTAGCTTCACATGCGACGCCCTGTCAACTGCCGACAACGAAACATGATACATACTATTATCAAAACCAAGCATCTCGCAATGGCGACTACCGCGAAGACCTTTGCGACCCTTGGGCGGGCTGACAATAATCCTTGATTGGGTGTTTAGTCCTCACAAGCAGAGCAAGAT
>JABSSZ010001594.1:0-14275 GCA_013755755.1 Fusarium sp. NRRL 25184
GGGTGGTGTTGAGGGAGGTGGTCGACGGTACGGGCGCGGTTTCGGCCGTTCGGGATGGCAATAGGGGAAGAGAGCTTTGGAGGTGACGACTTCATCTTGTTGATCGGCATATCTGATACTGAAGCGATGCTGGTTTTTTTCTTGTGTCGATAGAAGGGTTGACCGAGAGATGCTTGCGACAGAAGATGTTGCGATTTGGTAGATAGGTGAGTTGAGATGCTGTCAGTCGTTGCCACTGTCGATTGGGGCTCATGCAAACAATCGCAACAATAGCTTCAATGACTCCATTCACTGCAGCAGTATCACGTGGAATGCAGTGGAAAGAAACCTTGATGGGTCACAGAATTGTTGCTGCGATGCTGTTTGCTTGAGCATGTTTGCTCCAGATGCTCCTTCTTCACAGCCTTGGGTTGTACACAGTATTGATACCGCCAGTGACAATCGTCTTGAGGGCCATGTAATCATCAACACCATATTTGTTGCCTTCACGCCCCGTACCAGAATGTTTGACACCACCAAATCCACAAACAATCAGTCATTGATCCTCTCCAACAAGTGTTTTAGCAGCCCAATCTGAAATGACGCCAGTGTTGATGGTCACCATACCAAGCTCCAGTTTCTCCTGCACGCGATGCGATCTCGCTAGGTTGTTTGTCATGATGTAGAAGGCCAATCCGACATCCGACTTGTTCGTCCTGTCGATAACCTCATCTTCCGTCTTGAACTTAGTCAACGCCGCAAGAGGTCCGAATATCTCTTCGTATGTCACGGCCATCGTATCGTCAAAATAGCCCAAGACCGTCGGCTGGAAGAAGTTCTTTCCGAGATCCGGTAATCGCTGGCCGCCAAACAGAAGAGTCGCTTTCTTCTCGAGGGCGTCTTTGACATGCTCCTCAATCTTGTCTACACTCGTCGTCATCGAGCCGTATATCACTGAAGCGTCGGCATCGTTGCCGATTTTGAACTTCCTGACTTCTTGGATTAGGCGATGGGGAAATTGGTCGTAGATATCTTCCTGGACGTAATTCCTGTTGGCGCAAACGCATGTTTGATCGGTGACTTTGAACTTGGCAATGATGGTGCTGGATACAACGGTCTCGATGTCGGCATCGTCGAACGCTAGGAAGGGTGCGTTGCCTCCAAGCTCTAGAGATAGATTTTTGGGGGTATTGGCTGACTGCTTCATCTGAATCTTCCCCACCCAGGTCGAGCCCGTGAAAGACATCCTCATGATGATATCAGACTCACACAGCGCAACGCCTAATTTCGGTGTCTGATTCAGAGCAGTGGCGATATTGAGAACGCTTTTTGGAAGGCTAGCGCGCTCACCAACAACACCAAGAACATTCCCTGAGAAAGGTGTCACGCCATCCGTCTTGAGCACGACCGTACACCGAGCAGCAAGCGCAGCGGCGACTTTCCTCGCAGCCATCACCAGAGGAAATTTCCAAGGCGTGATCAAGCCGCAACACCAACCGCCTGCTTCAATACCTGGGTTCTTGAACTTGGCTGCGAATGCGGCACAACATCACCGTACAGCCTCGGCGCCTCTTCCGCGAACCACTCAAAGGACCCCACCGAGAACATCACCTCCCCTTCAGCATCTGCTTTCGCCTTTCCATCCTCCGCAGTCATGATCTTTGCAATGTCGACTTTCTACTCTACGAAACCCTCTGCGGTTTTTCGAATTATATTTGCGCCATGACGACCTGATCGAGTGCGCCAGAGAGGAAAGGCCTCGTAAGCCACGGAGATGGCGCTGTTGGGCGATTGAAGCTGGTGACGGGTATTGTTATGCAGCGATCGCGACTAATGGTTCGGCGTGAGGTATCTCGATCTCCAAATACAGAGTGATGCGATGAATTTCCGTGTCCGACTTGAGATGGAGATGCGAAAGTGTCAGGCTGACCAGCCGATTGCAGGTTGCTGTTTTGACGAGAAGTCGATGATGCAAGGAAGACCCCGAGGACCGCAGACGACACGCTGAACAAAAGGGAAGAAGAGGAAGTCTCACCAATTCCGTCAGAGCTCTTTCCGCCGCTTTCCTTCACGATGCGCTGCCCAAGAATTGCCGCCATCAAGAGTCCCCGGCTTTAGAAGCCGATGCTGAGTGCAGCGCAGACCTCAACCCGAGATGGGGTTTTCGGCACAGCACTCTCCAGGCTGCAGCTGCGACAGTCTGCAAAGGTATGTATCTTTATCCTAAATTATAAAAAGCCTAAGTCCTAAGCTTTTTATAATTTAGGATAGTTTTATGGTCAACTTATGATGAGTTTTGACTAGTTTAGATTGGTACCTTCTTCAGGATGACATCTTCAGTTCTTCCACAAAGGCAGGATCGCTCAACGCCTACAGCCTCCTGGCCTTGGGGCCGTCTCAAGACCCTCCAACGTCAAGCACGAACCCAATCAACTCTGAACTTTCATCATCATTTCATCAAGTACTTACATCGATTTTCCATTATTCGACATGGCGGACAATCAGAAGCCCATACTCCCCAAGGCTACCAGTGTCAGTATGAAACCTCGCCATTATGGGCACAACTAATAGTGCCCAAAGTGCCGGCAATGTCTACAATCTGGAACTCTCTGCGATCAAGAAGTTCCAACATGCGGAGCGTGCAGATAGTATGGCATACCATGCAGTGGACTCAACTACAATCCTCAGGAATATGGGTTTGATCCACGTCCACCGAATCCTCCTACGCAGCCTCAGGAGAATATCACCTCTGGTCCCCTAGTTGCTAGTCCAGAACAACTCGATGATCAGCATGTCCCTCCTTCACAATCCGCGGCTCCGAATCAGGTACAAGCTGCCGACCAGCCTGACAATTCCCTGCGTGAGATTGCGACTGCGGCTCTGGCTGTAAGTCAAACACAGGGTGAATATCTCCAAGTTGTTCTTATTCCTCAGGCCTCTATACAGTATGATGCTCCGGACTTTGCCGAACCAGGCTGGCAGCATCGCACACCACGTGAACGAGGCTTCGTAAGGATTTGTAAGTTCTTTCTTTCCCCTGTGATCTTTATCGTAGCCACTGACGGCATCAAGTTTTACAGATCATCTCCATGATAGAGACCAGTGACCGGGGCAAATGGCGGGATTAGGTCATCCCCCTCGCGAAAACCGACGATCTCGTCATGGCAGCCATTACGTTACTTTATTCGAGGCATGTGAAGTTGCCGAGCATCAATATACAGCAATACGATGACAACTTTCGAGCGCTTCTGGCGGAGAGAACAAAGTCGGGCAACCCTATAACCGCCGATCAAGACTACGAAGTTCCTCTCGCTCTGCTGGTTGTACTTCTTTCTGAGATTATTGTGGCTCCTTCTACTGTGGCTCCTCCTACTGTGGCTCCTTCTAGATTCAGTGAGGATAAATCCGCGTTGCTTAACATGCTACAAAAATCTGACCTTGATATACCGTGGCTTTCAGATCTACGGGGAAAACGCCAATCCCGCAGAGATTTCATCTCCGCTGAGCTTGCGATTATAAAACAGAAAAGGGAGATCGTGAGGCAGAGGATCTCGGCGCAGAGGATCGTGTTGCAGATGATCTTGGGGCAGGGGGTAGAAGAGATGACGCCTGAGAGCTGATGGGGGAGGAGGTAGCATTAAGAAATATAGCACAATAGTAGTGTGGAAAGAAATCATGGATTAGGATCCTCTTACGACATCATTAACAATGGATCCACAATCTCACATAAGACCATACTCTACAACGATCACGACCCTAACTATTATTTGCAGGCTCGTGGGGGACGATAAAATATTAGGACCTCTATCCTAAATAATGAAAAGTCTTAGGTAAACTTAGTAGAATTGGATATAGATTTAGTACATTGTAGACTAAATCCAGGAAATTAAGTAGATCTTAGACTAAATACAGAAGATTCAGCATCTTAGAGAAAATTTAGAATTAGCAAACCTTTCCAAGTTGGAGCTCTGTTTTGCCTGCGATGATTGGTCTTTTCAGAGCCTCAATAGCCAGGCCAGCCCGCCTGTGTCTTCTGGTTTACCTCCAACGCGGTCGCGAGCTTCGATAATTGCAATAGACAGGCCGGCTTTTCGCGCGGTGACTGCATCGGAGACCAGAGAAGCGGCATCGATTATGAGGAGATCCAGCTTTGCGATAGTCGATGATTCTTGATTGAGATAGGAGATTATGAGATCAATATTGAGCTATTATCTGCTAGTTGAAGAGAAATGGGTGAAGAAGAGTTCCTGGTCACGGGGACGCAGGGCTGTCGTCTGCGGGCAAAAGGTGACGATACTAAAAGAACCCTACACCCTTTTCACATACAGAAGACTTGGGTCTTCATGTGATTTCTCATCAAGCTTTAGGTCACAGTAAAGTGCTCCAAAACAGATCCCATGATCTTCTGTTCGGATGCCCAACCCGAGATTGAAGTCTGCTCTACCCCGCCATGGGGCCCAAGTCGCGTACACTAACCCCCGGATTCTCTCCATTGTTTCCTTACCGGCTGATGTTCCTCTATGTGGTCATACTAACGTGGTAGGTTTCTAGAAAGACCTGTGCACGGTTGGGGTATCTGCGAGACATGGAGAACTGCTTGGGGGGCCCGGGTGAGGGTACCGGGACCAAGTCGGATGAGCATCCGGTCCAAGTTCAACGACGGCTTCCTGAAATGTTGGCCCACCAAGATATCATATGCTACTCGAATCAGGTTAATAGGAAGATAGATCCATATCGTATTTGAACTGAAAATTCCAGCAAGGAATGGACACGAATACACTCCGGAACAAGAGCCGTCGAGATGTCTTCAATCTCTAAATTATCATGCCTTTGGATTCATTGTCACAAAACCCGGGCTTGCATTGCATAGGCCAGTAATAGCTGGTGCAAATCGCCTTACCAGCCCTTCTCAAGTTTTGCAGCGGAACCGTTATCATGCATGATACAAATCCATATCAAACCATTGGCCGAAACCTCGATATCTCAAGCCTACCGTTATCAACACCAAAACCACTAGCACCGCTAACCATTTCCAAAAGAGTAATTATCTCATTGCCTCACCAATCGGAAGGGCACACTTTCCGATCCCTGTAATATCACGTCGATATCTCACCCACAAACATGATAAGTGAGGAGCGTCATGTATGACGCCGACCTCGCTTTTGCTGATCTAATGTGCGATATGAAGAATTATTTCCCAATTGGGAGCATTGATCCCGTGGCCAGACGCCTTTGTTCCCAGTGACCAATGGGATATAGTGCATATTGTGGGGATGGATAGTGTGTTGTTCATTGACGTTGCAAGGGGGAAGGGTTGGCTTATCTAGCCACGGCATTCCAGTGAGCAAGAGCCGGTCACGTTTGCAATTGGGGAGGAATGGGTACTTGACTGTCTAACTGCTGCATCTACCGTTGGCCAAGAAAACAAGCTATTCTTTCACGAAGCATCACAAAGTCAATTCATACACAGCGTACATGAAGTTGATGTTTCAATAATCCTTCTAGAATGTTTCAAATAGTAATATTAGCCCAACATCTCATCATGCATCTTACCAAGTCCGGTAGTCCATCGAGTGTCCCCCCCGGTAACGGCCACGTCAAAACCCAATCACTTGATCGGCATTTGTGCGGGGGTGCTAGCGCCAGTGGCACTCACACCGAAACCAAACCAAACTGCAGGGGAACCCAAGACACTGCAGCCAAAGAAAAAAACTGTTCGCTTCCATGACCAAAAGATTCTTCGACGCATCGTAAGACATCCTGCCGAAATGGCATCAGGAGCGCAGAAGGAACCTCGCAAGACAAGAAGAACAGCCAATGCGTATGTTATGTCACTACTTTAAGCTTTATCTATATGCCCCTCTTGTCAGGTGGCTGGGACTGAGACTGTTCTGGGCTGACGGCGTCATAGCTGTGTCGCTTGTAGACAGAGTAAGATCAAATGCTCGGGCGATGATCCGTGTCAGAATTGTCAGCGACGCTCTGTGCAATGCCGCTTTACAGAAGGAGGAGCAAAGGTGATGGTATCAGAAAAGTTCGTCACTAGATGTCCTTATCTCAACCCAACTGACGACCCAAGATATCTCCAAGATCTTCAAAAGCGAGTAGAACAGCAACAACGCTCACCGTCAAATAACATCTTCGACCATGCAGGTCAAATAGACACAGCATTTACATACCGCTCACCTCCCACGGCCTCAGCACCACCTCCCTACCGCTCATCAATGGACGCAGCATCCGTCCACTCTCATAACTCTCACCCCTCATATTGTTCGCCACCAATATCATCATCCCAAGTTGGAGGAGATAACTACTCTCCCGGATTGAAGCGCACTAGCGATGCTGCTTTTGGGAACGATGTCAATGGTGAGTGCGGGATTGATACCAGTCTTGCTTCTCCTGCGCTCACGGTAGGCTCCCAACAACAATCTGACCCGTCCGTTCAAGATCCAGCTACCTCATCCTACTCGCAACAAACCGGCGAGTCGCCGTTGACTATCTGGCCGAGTGCGTTCACAATACCTTCCAAGATCATCAAGAACACTCGCAAGAATAGGCGCACGTGGAGTGAGTGAAAGAACTGATTTATGTGAGACAATCTGACATACAACAGTATGGCTTGCGCCGTGGTCGACCTGGTCTTTCACCTTACGACTCATGCTCATGCTCGGCGATAAGCTCCAACCAGGCAGTCTCAACATACCCCCGCAACTAATCGAAGAAGACGTCTACAAGTTGTCCTGGACACAACTAGACAAAGCCGACGTCTCAGGCCTCCCCTCCCTCGACTACGCAATCTATCTCTTCCACACCTTCAAATTCCACCTAGGCCAGACCTACCGTCTTTTTGACGAAGTAGAATTCGTGAACCAGATCCATGACTTCTATTCTGATGCACAGAGCAAGGCAGAGGAGAACCGCCTCTGGTATGTCAAGTTTCTCTTGATTCTAGCCTTTGGAGCCGCCTTTCTCTCATCCCAGCCTCTCCCATCCAAGGACCCCCCCGGTGCAAAGTTCTTTGTGCGTGCCATGGGTCTGATGCCGGATCATACGGCTCTGTGGAAGGATAGCTTACTTGCGATAGAGGTTTTGGCCATGGTTGGCTTGTATTTGTATTCGATTGATGAGAGGGAGTCTGCTCACGTATATGTAGGTCTCTCGAAGCAGTTTTCTTTTGCCTTTTTAACTGACGGCATAACAGCTTGGCCAGGCTATTCGGATTGCTCAGTTGGAGGGTCTGCATACGCAGTTACCTGATGATGAGCTCGGCAGTGAGACAGTCACATCTTGTCGTGATTTATGGTGGACGTTGTACATCATGGATCGACACTTTTCGTCTTCTTTGGGACTTCCTATGTCTGTTCAAGATAGTGACATTTCTACACCAGTCAACCCACCAAACGTGGGCTCGCAAGATGATAGCGCTCGCAGTCTTCAAGTGAACCTGTCTCATCTGCTTTCCGTGATATTAACCAGTAAGTTCAGTTCCAAACATCTGCGACTAATATCTGACCTTTCAAGCACTTTACAAGCCAGAGAAAACACCGCTTGACCAATTCCTTGAACAAACCAAGGCAATCCTTCACACGCTTGCGCATCATGCCCAAGAGATTGAGAGGATCATATCTCTGAAATTCAGAAACTCAGTTGATACTATGCCCCGAGGCACAAAGTACATAACACTTCTCTACCATCAAGTAAGTCATCCACTCCTTTCTCAGCAGCAGGTTTAACAGTCCCAGTGTGTCATTGTCGCCACAAGGCCTCTCTTGCTCTCAGTTCTCAAAGAACGCCTCGATATTCTCGGCCAACCAGGTGATGAAAACTCCGAGGCTTTTCTCGGCCAAACAGCAGCCGTCATTTCAACCGGTATAAAATCAGCTGTCAAAACACTACAGATCCTCACTAGCGAGTATAGTCTTCTCGGTACGCACCCCTTACACCTGTTCCACTTCTACTAACACTTCATAGAGGTCTTTCTCCCCTACGATCTCGAATTTACCTTTGGCGCCGCACTGCATCTAAACATGGCAACAGCCCTCTTCCCCGGCGTAGCAGACGACCAAGGCTGCCGTCAACTAATCCACCAACTCCTCGACAACATGATCGCCCGAGGAAACCGCCTTGCGTCAGTTCGAAAGCAAGAGCTCGTCTACCTCGAAACGCAATGCCAAGAACTTGTCGCCCAAGTCCAACAACAAGGCCTTCAGACATTATCGCTTGCAGTAACAGATGAAGACCTAGTGAGAAAAGCTGACGAGGAGCAACAGCGACTTCTTGCGCAGGAGACGCTGGGTATGGAAGTTCCGATGAACTGTGTGCAGAACCCCATGACGAGTGATATGGAGTTTCTTGATATTATTGGAATTTCGTCGGAGAATTTTATGTCGATCGTGCATCAGATAGGGGATCCGGATATGATGCCTGAGAATATGTTGACTTTGGATTAAGAGGAAAACTAGAGGGGATTTGCCTGGGAGGTTTTATTGAATTATTGTGTATTTACTATCAGATGGAAAACTGAAAAAGTTGCCCAGGCTATGAATGCAGTCCAAAACTGTATGTTGACTCCAGTTCAGGTGACAAATCAATTATGAAGCCTTAAACCATCGAACCGGATGACTGCCGACTCTAGATGACTATGGTAGCTAAACAACTATACTTCTCATGATCAAACCGCTGATAGCAGCGTGTGTTTCCTGTTCAGTTTCTCCTAGGCGCTATTAGTATGAGAAGAAACTGAGCGTCGACTATAAGCCCCAGCTAATAGCATGCATCACAGAGACTTTGACTAAGTTCTCTGTGGTGATATAAGCTCTCAGCCACAAGTCTCAACTGCAAATAACACATCTAGCTCACAACTTGCAGAGACTTTGACATAGGCCGTCAAGGGGAGGCAACAAAACTTGGGGCCTTTATCCTAAGTGACAAAAAGCCTTAGGCAAACTTAGTATAATATAAGGTAATATAGATTTAGAGGGTTATAGACTAAATATTTTTAGAACTAGCTAATATATTCGTCCTCCTCTCTGTATAGCCCTATGCCCTCTTGTATTAGCATATCCATCTCTTCCCCATAGGGCACCTCTTTAAAAGCCTCCAAATGTGAAATGGACTCCGAATGGGTAGGACCATTGTTAGGGTTATCCATAGCGTCCAGAATGTCATGAAATTCTTTAGCGAAATACTTCCTATTCCCAAGTTGGTCAATCATTGTCAGGAATGGTTTCTGGTCAAGAACTCGATAGCAATGAACCTGGCTATGCTTCCAATGACGAACGAGATGTCTAACACGTGCATGAGGCTCGGTGGAATCTACAAGTTCTCGGGTTCTATCGATAAACTCGGTTGGAACGTCCTGGAACTCGGCTATACTCAGTAGCCAGGTTACGAGAAAGTGCAGATCGACCTCCAGCGCGATCCATGACCTACCGAAAGGAAATAAACGATCAATAAAATAACCGTTCTCGTCAAAGAATAGTACGAGCCTTCTTTGCAAGTCCGGACAGGTCCGTATCAGTATTCCCGTCAAGTCGAACAACATTACCACCGTATCAAGGTCGTCTAACTCCGGTGACCACTGCCACGTATTTATCAACCCGCAAAGAAGCGACTCGAAGGCCGTGGTTTGTTGCGTTACAGGCACGTCGTGCAGCTCAAACGACAGATCAGACCTTTTGGTTATATGCGCCTCTCCACCGAATTCAATCATGCTTCGGATTATCGTGAATGGTGGTACGGGCAGACTCAGGTCCAGACTTGCAAGTGCCAGCTCGTGGAGGCTACTGGTAGCTAGCTCCGGTGAGGGAGTCGGCATAAAAGAAGAAATGACAAAATCTTCGAAGCTGTCAAGATAGAGGGCTGCGGCACACGGGAAGGATCGAGAAAAACCCCACGGTGGGCGATAGATCAGAGCACCATTTTCATTTAGGTCCTTGATTATCTTAAGTGTCTCCAAGATGGTATCTGGATTCGCTCCCTTGTTTTTCAGTCGATTGCATTCATCAAGAGGGTTACGCAAAAAAGATGCGACCCCAAGCACACGGTAGTATGTGTTCACGAGATTGAGCCAACTTTTGAGCAATTTTAGCTCTGTATCCACCAACGTTGTCTCATTTGACTTGTAATTCACAATGGATTGACCGGCTTCTGTATCAATCAGGAAGTCGTGAGCTGTGCGGTGAATGAACTGGACTGTTCGTGTGAGTGGATAGATCGCGTCAGGGAATTTCGTTGGGAGCCCTTCAAAAGCAGAGTGTCGAGCAACTTGCAGCATACCAGCGCATCGGGTCTGGACATCGCTTTCTGTCGCGGCACACAGAGCATTCAGCTCATACAGTTTTGTCGCATTAGCTTTGGGTGGAAAGATTAAACTGTCTTCTACATTTATCGCCATTGATAGGTGGATCAGATTCGGCTCTCCCATGTAGGCATATGATCCGTCCTTATTAATCAGTATTGTTGCGCAGCCGTCGGCTATGACAAAGCGGAAGTATCTTGCAGCGGTCTCGCGATATACTCGATTGGTCCCATTCAGTCTCTCCCACATTTCTTGATAGAGAAGCTCAAGCTCCTCTGGGAGTTCTTTGAGCCTTTGGGAAAGGGTTTCTTGGTCATCGCCGTTTATGATTCCATTGGTGACGCTTTTCGTAGCGAGAGCAAGCCAGAGGAATACCCCCTGCGCTTTTTTCAAGAGAGTTGCTGTAAGGTCCTCAAGCGACAAGTCAGCTGACCGATCTTGTGGCAGGTTTTCGAATTCCTTGTGCAGGTAGACGACCATCTCAGGTTTGGTCAGGTCATCTAGTCGTAGGGTCTGTACTCCAATGCTTTCAAGCCTTTTGACCAGCTCTGTTTCAGGTCTGCTTGATACACAGACCTTCACTTGCTGACATGATGTGAGTCTTTGAGTGACACTGATTAGTGCCCGGTATCCATCCTTGTTCGATATTTCATCGAGGCCATCGATAAAAATGCATGTGGAATAAGCACCAGTATCCAAAAGGGACAAGAAGATCTTCTCCGCTTCTTGAGATGACCATTCTCTATAAGAGTCTTTCGATTGGGAGAATTTGAACTCCCTCAGTACTCTGTCGATGGCATCGGTATCTTCTAATAGGAGGTCATGAAGCAAAGAACACAAAAGGCCTTTAATGCTGTTTTGAGGTTCACTTCCGATCTTCCAGAAGAAATGCGACAAAACTCTAGTGTTTGGTTGCCAGGAGCCAAGCAAACGCTTCGTGTTGTCGTTGTTGATGACGAATTTGATCAGCGTACTTTTCCCTGATCCTGGCTTTCCTTGGATCCAAAATAATTTGTCATCTGACTGCAGCCAGGTACTGAAACCTTCCCATATATGATCAATCTCGTCGACCTCCTCTTCAAAGCTTCCCTTTTCGCTTTCATTATCACTTCCGTCACCGGACGCTTGCTCATACTTTTTCCAGGCTTTGTATTCTGGGTCTTTGCGACAAACACGTTCATATGATGCGAAAACCCTTTCGAAACAAGCATCTGATGACGGCAGAACAGAATTGTATCTCTCCCGGATTTCATCGGGCTTGAGACTTTTCAAGAGTCGTTGACGCTGGTTGTCTGAAATGTTCTTGATGCCCAAAGCCTTGAACTCGGAAGTGACGTGGGTGTTGATGGCATCCCGCGTAGCTTGGGCTTCGATGGAAACCAGTTGCTCAACCCTGGTAAAGCCTTCCGCAATCTTGAGAATGAGATTCTGAACATCAATCTCTAGTTTTAGGAATCCTTGGCTCTGCTCTTCTGCTAACAGTGCTATCGCAGTATTCTGGTCACTTTTCACAACATATTGTTAGCAGGGGTTGACGACGTGGACGGAATTCTCACCATATCTTCAACAGAAGCTCTGTTTCCATCAATTCCTTGCATTTCTTTAAGGATTCGTTCAACTGATTGAGCTTGGACTTATGGCTTTCCGCGCGAAGAGCAGAATAGACAGCCTTAAACATTTTGCCCTTTCGGTATCGTTTGGTAAGCGTTTGAGCCTCTTTCCTCAGCTCTGTGGCTGTATCTATGCACTCCTGCGAGACCTTGGATAGTTTATTGCCAACCTGGGTTCCTCCTTGGGGGACTTGGGTGCCACGAGATTGAACGCGATGGGCCGCCTCTATTATCTTGATCGAATACTCCTCAAGCTCGGACTCGGGGGTAGGTATTCCATCATAAATCTTGAAACTGAGGAGTACGAGGCTCCCGGCAAAAGAGATCAACTGGATAACAGCGCTGGCAGCCCCAAGGGCCTCTAAGCCGGTCGCCATCCTGAACCCGACCCGTGAACTGCTGTTGGGATGAAAACTTAGGACCTCGATCCTAAATGACAAAAGATATGTGTAAATTTTGGGTAGGCTTAGTGGACCTTAGACTAATACAGGGTCGGGTGTTTTCTTGATCCCTGAAGCGGATGGAAGTCTGGTGTTGAAAGAAAGTTGAAGTTGGAGGAATTGGGCAGGAATTGGGTAACACCCATGTTTGAGAAGGCGGGTGGGCAGGATACCATTGCCTTAACCAATATCTGACTGCATTTACGATGCTGCGCTACGTTGTTGCCCAATCAAAAGTGTCGTTTCAAGCCCAGTTTACCTTGCAGGATGCCTTGGCTGTCGCTGTTTGACATGGTTTTATTCGGGGGGAAAGTCTAAGCTTTTGACTAAGGGAAAAGCAACTTTGTGCCTTTTTTATCGTGATTGTAGTTATATCATGTACCGAGCAGGACAAGTCCGTTCTGCTTTGCGCTTCAAATGTTTTATCGACTTGCTTGAGGATCCGACAGTTGCAACATGATCTGACCAGAAGCCAATAATCAGGCTGTGCAATGCAGGCATATAATTGGATGCCTGGGAGATAGGAAACTCCTTGTATTATAAGCTTCGCTCTCGGTGACTAGAAGATTATACAACTTTCGATATGTCCTCAACCGATCCGAACAGGCCTTTAGTCATCATTTCGGCATGGATCTATCAGTCCATAGCCTTGGGCAGAAATGAAGTCGAAGATCTCGCCAACAAAGCAGTGCTGTAAAACTGTCAGCACACCTTAGATTAAAACCGCGAAGATAATTGACTAATATCTTGCTGCGAATTACAGGGAAGCTATCTTACACTAATATTTCTTAGTTGATATAATTCTGGTTTATCAAACATCGGCAATCTCTTTGATAATCTCAACCGCCCTCTCAAACTTCCCCTTCTCCTCTGGGGAAGGCTGTACGTAGCTGTTCCCGCCACTGAAGCTATCACCATTGGGCCACTCCAAATCATCGCTCATCCAAGCAATACCAGTATCCAAACCGTATATATCTTCACTACCTGGAGGTAACGCAGTAGGTAATTCCTTCAAGATACCGTGCAACTCATCAATGAGAGCTTCATTGTCCGCTACTGCTACAGTCTTTGTTTTCCGGTCTCCAAGTTGCCGAATTATGGTCACCTGGAGAGAGTCGTCATCCTCAGTAACTATCTGGATTACCAAGCTTGGCATAGGGGGGGCAAAGACTCCGGTGATTCCTGGTTAATGCTGTCAGCCATGCGTAGTTTGATTGCATTAATACATATAGTTACCCTTTTGAAGCCGAATGACATACTGGGACGGCGCCATGATGATACTGTGAAGTGTGAATAGTTTGGTATGTTTGGTTTGTAGAGATTTGAGAGAGGGAGCTGGAGAATCCCTTACATTTATACCTCAGCGATCGGCATGCAAGGAGAGATTGATCGACGTATTCAGTTTCAGCTGGCAAGTCTTGAGGTGATATGTAGCTGAGCTGCTTAATCTGGGACTGATTGGGCTTAGTATACAAGTAATTACTTTTTGGCAATCCGTGATTACCAACGAAGAAGCTGAGCTAGACTACATTTTCTGAGACATACCTTGACCCAAGACGCTATACAAGCACTCCCACGTCATCTCTTATAGCCCCATTGGAGCCATGTATCCTTGCAATTGTTGGCTTAAGCCTCACTCTCAATTGCTTTGCGTTCATACATATCGAATTCCTTGATCAACATCTTCTCATGTCATGGCGCCAATTGCGATTTTTGAGAAAAGTTAAGACACACAAGGTACGGAGTACCGTCTCGTCAGTCACCTCGTCTTCTCAGATATTCTTCGTAGCAAACCCATTGACAACCGGGTTTTGAATGCTGCGAGACTGCTCATCCGCTTTGGATTTTGAGGGCATAGGTGGTGATTGGCCAATCACCGCTAAGCATTCACCCCGCGCCACATGACAGCCACGTGTTCTGCCACAGCATCAAAACTCAAAATACCA
>JABSSZ010001598.1:0-10003 GCA_013755755.1 Fusarium sp. NRRL 25184
TCATGCACAGGGAGCCACAGGCGGAGGCGCTCCTTTCCAGATGGGATTGGACTCTACCGTGGACCCTTCCAATCTGATGAGCAATACCAGAGGAACTGAAAATAACGGCTCGTAAAGGCTAAGTTCACAAGGCGATCCTCGGGTCTAGCTGGACGCACTGGGAATGGATATCTACACATATTTATGTATACATATATGTCTGTACATACATGGAGAGATGAAATGGTACCACGTTATGACAGGGGGATAAGTTTAATGGCATAGCTCAACATACAAATATTATACCGAGTCAGGTTTGAGTTTGCAAAGACAATTGGATGGTGATGCAATAATAACGTGGTGAATATCCAAATTGCAAAGCAAAGTTACAACCGCCTTTCGCTGTGCCGGACAGAGAAGTGATGCAGACCTCGATCCGCTCATGATGACCTCCTAGGGCAGACCCAAACTAAAACAATATCAATGCTAGGCGAATGGAGAATTTTGCCAGCTGGGGAGAAAAACAAGAGTTTTCTTATCAAAGGCTGAGTTATATTGAATAGGTCGCGCAGGTAGTGACGGATGCGTAGGCGGTATTCAATGATCATGCCGAGAGGAAGCGCCGATATATACGTTTATACGTTGCAGGCAGGTACCGGGAAAACAATAAAATGCAATCTCTCTCCACTCAATTCAAATGACGCTAACAGTAGGATGCTAAATAAGCTAGGGCTTCTGATTCGGCGCATCGCTGCATCACTTCCAAATCGTCTTGAATGATCCCTCGTCTGCCATCATCATCTGTTACGCCGGCCACAAACGATGTACTGTCGCCGTCTTGATTCGACTCAAGTCTCAGGTTCGGTGGTGTGTTCAGAGGTGAGCTGCAGGTCTGTTGCCGAAACTGATGCTCCGTGAACTGTGGCGGCGATTCCGTCGCCGACACCGTCTCAGTTGACTGCCCTTGAAGTACTCTCTCTAGCAAGGTCACATGCTCCTCTCCTAAGCGGATGAGCCACTGTTGCCATTTCAACGTAGCCTCTTTCTGATCGACTGAGGCCTGGAGAAACTCGTACTGTGGGCGCAATCTTTCATTTTCTAGCGTAAGAAGATGGCTCCTCTCTTGTAGGAAATAGAGCAGCTGCTCAACGGTCATTGCGTGCGGTGGCGCAACGCGCGGTGGCGAAGGAACGCTAGGGAGCGAGCTACTTCCCATTGAATCGCTGGCTGGCAGTTGAGAAAAATAGAAGCGGAAAAAACAAACAAGGTTAGTTTGGTTCAAGGCACTGACCCTGAAAGTCAAGAGACGGTATAAATATTCATCCCCGCGCACAATGAATGTGATATGTAGTCGACTTCTACCCAGGAGTCCATTTACGTTCTCGGCTTCTCTGTCGCATGTGAACGGCTGCTTTCTTCTGTTGTGTATGAACTTGAATTGTTGGACTCTCCGAAATGCTAGCTGCTCTTGAGGGTAATGGCAAGATTGACTTGACTCGGAGATGTACTGTAAGCGATAGCCCTTTCTCACTCATTCCACGAAACTTGAGGGCTTGACAATAGCAGCACAATAGCAGCGGATATATTTTTTAGTGTGAATTCGAAACCGGACGTCCTTTTGAGGCTCCCTCTCCATTGTAGCTCCAAAACTGCCCTTTCCTCTACGAAAACGTTGAGGTTGATTGTGATAATGGGCTGTAGGGTACTTTCCACTATTCTGCACCAAATGAAGTTCTACTGATGAGTATCTATACGCTTCACATCGCTACTACGTTGTATTCCCCTTACTACTGTTCCATTCACAGGTTATATTCCATAGAAATGCTCTCTCATCACTGATGAGGCATCACCATAAATAACGTGATACTGGAAGAGACAGAAACAGCAGAATCAACAACAAAAAGGAGAGGCGATGGAGTTCGAAACGAGCAACTTATCCAGGCGATTATCAGTACAGTACAGTATTGACATAGAGTGCCATCATGGTATGACGCATACAAGTCTGGTCCTTATCCATCGCTATTAGGATGCTGAGTGGTTCGAAGGTTTATTTGCTGCTGGAGTAAACCCCTGAGTCTATTCTCCTCTGCGTTATAGTCGTGCAAAAGATTCTGGACCTCGTCAACGCGGTGTTTTATTGTAGGTACAAATCGGACGACTGCCTTGTTCGCCAGTCTCCTGTAGTACATGCGCTTATAATGAAGCATGGCGAGGCGTTGCCTCAATTTAGCCTTCGACGACGCAGTATCACAACCAGGGGAAGGCTGAGATTGCTGATGAGCTATTCTAAGAGGTTCTATGTAAGGCCAGCTTTGACCTTGATTGTCCTTGCTCTTTCCTGTGTTCGATCTTCCTTGATGCATTGGTAAGATGTTCAGTGAACTATAGTCTGGCTCCATCGAGTCTGGCTCGTAGCTCGAACTTAGATCCGAATCCCGTAGTCTTGACTCTGATCTATTGTCAATGTTGCCGGCGTGATATTTGGCATCTAAGCTGTAGGCTAAATCGATACCTGAGCCCTGGATTTCTGGATCTGTTTCCACCTTGATAACATCCTCAATGTACTGTCGCCAGTCGGTATTCAATTGCTCAATCAAGAGGTTTGCCTCCGTGACAACCGATCGGATCGCAGAAGCCAATTGTCGTATCTTAGAAACTAAACGCAGCAGCACCCGATAAACGAGCTTTCTATTCAATGCGATCGATTGTCTCATCATCCCATTTTGTCTTATGAGATTAATCTCCAACTTCTCGAGCATAGACTTCGACATTGGGTGTGGAGTCGGCGGTAATGGACGGTTTCTTGCACCATGGCCCCAGGAAGACGCCAAATTTATCTGAGGATCCTGTGCATCAGCGAGACCGTGAATATGAGCCTTGCACTGATTGAGGCTCGAGAGAGGGTCAGTATGCGGGCGTTGGCGCCTAAACGCTTGCGAGATGCTACTCCCTATTTCGCTGCTGTGCAAGGTAGCTGTGTTATCATATAGCAGAGCGTCAGGGACTTTGGATAGACAAGACTGGATCGAGGATTTAAGAGACACTAGTACATCGTTAGCCAGTGTAGCAAAGTACTCATCCTCATGATGCAGGCTCCCGTTTTCTCGGTTGAGTTCTACGATCCTTCTTCGAAGCGAGACTTGATCGTCACCTCGATTCACATAAGTGATAGAACTGTGGGAAACGCTGGTTATTCCCCCAAGCTGCTGCACTTGATGATCTATTCTACGAGAAATTTGCGATGCTTCACTTTTGTAGTTGGAACAAGACCCGTATCTAACATGTTCCTTCATTGACAGTCGAAGCAGGACCTGGAGAAAGATACTTGAAGTCAAGAACAAGTATCAACGCTCTCTCGTGTCTAGAAATAAAATCAATTGCCATTATGGGAGGAATTCTTTGATTTTATATTGTGTGAGACATCCAAAAAGAGCTTCTTGGCTCCTGGCTCTCTGTGTAAAGATAAGTGAGGGAGGAGGCTAGAAAACTCGCTACTCGATCATCTATCGAAGTCGAAGGAAGTGTTTAGGGCGATGTTTTCGATAACCATAGCTGTAAGTCGCTGCATTTACAGGTACATGTGCATGTACTACAATGCAGTGCGCTACCATATAATTTATCATTCATCACGACCGACTGCTTGTTGTGAGCAGGCAGGCACTAGTTATTAATGCATATCTACATTGCCTACTTTTTCGTTCCCGACTCCACAAGCCCGTGATGTGCCACAACTGCCTGAATTGTGTCCATTTCCCACGCAAGTCTCGGCACATGGTACTTGCCGTCTGTACCCAGCTGGCTTTGTAGACATTATCATAGTGTCGAAGGGAAAGGAGCCGTATGGCCAACTCGCACTGTGAAGGCCAATCCATTCTAGGACAGTGGTCCGAGAGGTAGCACCTGAGAGGTATGTATGTTCCAGAGCTGAACAACTGATTATTCGCGAATTCCATGATCGAATTAAGTCATGCTAAGGGTTATGGATCGCATTCTGGGGAACTTCAGAGCTGGGATGACATTATCTCGGGTTGCGTCACGCATCTCTTCTCTAGTCGGCAAGTTTGATTCTGAAGAATGAATACCAAGTATAGTCTCAATATACGCGAACCGCCTGGTATCGACTTCCCCTTCGTATCACGCCAAACCACTGTCCATGATCTGCCAGGTCTTATAGTGAACCCCTCTCGTTTCTGGCCCGATATGTCAAAACAAGGACGTCAATGTAATTTTGATGTTACGTATAAGGTCTCCAATTCTTCCAGACGCATTACTATGTTCCTCTGTCAACTATCTGTTTGTCACTGTCTAGATGCTGTTACCTTACGTAGGGTTCAGGTTGCAGGAGCCTATCCAATGCACGCAGGAGACTGGCAAGTATGCGGCTGAACGTTCAGATAAATATGCAGAGAAATACACGGACATACACAGAGATGCAGGTATAGCGAGCTTTCCTCAGTTCGAACATCTACCGACAGAGCTTCGCCTGATGATCTGGCGAGCAGCTTTTGATGGCGTGGACCCGGCCGTGGCAGTCTGCACATTCGCGCGTGATTGGTGCGAGATCACAGTAAGCCTTCCGCACTCCACGCATGGTCGTCCACCACCAATTACATATCCGTGTAAAGAGGCGAGGAGCGAATGGCTCTGCTCTAGCCGTGTCTACACAGGGCTCGATCGAGCTCTGGAACATCTATTTGTCCCTCGAACCCTCTTTCTAGTTCCTCCTTCCGCGATCACAGACTCTCAGCTGGAAGATCTCATGCTACCTATAGAGCACATTGCCGTTGATATTGCAGACAGCCCTGATCTCTTTCCCCTTTTTGAGGCACTTGCCCGACTTCCACGTTTACGGACGATCATAATCGTTGTACCTTCAGATGCTGTTGAAGAGCACCAGGTGATAAATTGGCAGCAAGAGATACGACAGGATCGGACGACTTTGAGACGCATGAGCGACTTAGTGGACGCACCAGCACCAGACGGCGAGTGGCATCAGCGCACTTACATGGGATGGGTCCTATGTAATTACCTGGAAAATTCTATGGCGAGAGAGTACTATGCCTGTGATAACAGGCCAAAGATAAAGCTTTTTGTTGATCGGAGGGGGTCGCCCTTGACGACAGAAGTAAATACGGAACAGCCGTGGGCACTCTATTTCTACTGAGTCATCCAACTGTGTAGTTAATTGAAATCTTTCTGGATTTCTACTGCTGCGTTTTCTTAGCGCAAGTGAAACATACTGTCATTGTCTCTTCATTCCATGTCCTGGTTTTGCTCTTTCCCTCCATCTCCGTTTTTTTCCACTTGATTGAGACAATTGGAAGAAGAGAAGTAAGAGAAAGGCATTAAAAATTAAGGTGTATTAAAGCATGTGCTTGGCAAGCTGGCATCACAAGCGATATGAGCGTCATATTCGTGGTGAAATTTGATTGCGCTAGGCCGACACCTGACGCAGTACTTAACGCCGTACTAGCAAGCGCCGTCTAGATCAATGTGCGCCTATATCTAAGTGGTAGATGTCTGCGAGGGGAGGAAGGGTGTGTCCTACTTGCTAGTGAAGGGTAAACTGGACTGTAGAAATTTTACGTCGTCAGCATCAATGTTGACATCTGTCAGCCCATCACCGACCAGGTTGGCCTCAGCTTCCACGCATTCCTGAGGAATGTTTTGCAGACAATTGTGAGAAAGATTAATTTTGTTGTTCGGCAGGTGAGCACTTCCAAAAAGGGTCCATGTTAGTGCCTACATTCGTCTAGTCCACCATAGAGGCGAGATTCTCGAACGAAATTATGTGCTTCTAGATTAGTTGAGGAGATCGTTCAGAAATGGCCAAGTTTGAGGTCAGGCATGATGTTAGTTAAGTATTAGGATTGAGAAGCAGTATGTGATAGTACAAGCTCCACGTCTGAGCTTATTTTCAGTCCCCGAAGTTCGTTGTTTCGGCGATCTATATCATGGTAGGGTAGTTCGTCTTATGTTACTCAGCTGCCAACCAGGGGTTCTACTCAGAAGAGGTTAGACCGTTTGTTTCACAGATAAATTCTACTCCACTTCATGCTACCGCCTTATGAACTTCCTCCTCTATTGTCAAAATTATTTAACTTGCCTCGGTCAACAATGCGAACCTCTCTCCGAAAATCTTGTAATGCGTGAGCAAAGGCTAAGTATAGCTGTGACCTCGAAACTCCAAAGTGTTCACGATGCGTCAAAAGGAAAGTCACGGGTATTTACACAAACGTGCCTGCCTTTCTTCATCTCTAATAGAAGCCATGTCCACGAGCTAGCATACCGAACAAATCTTCGATTTAATAACCTAATTCTAAGATCATTCTTTTGAGCTGAGATTCTATTAGGTTCTTTGTCATTGCGTTTTGCAGTCTTAACAGACTTTAAATTTCTCAAATGACTTTTCAAGGCGCGTGGAATACCCCAACACGAGGCTAACTCTAAAAGGCTGTACAGTTTGCTAACCATTTGTTTCGTTCTAGTGTGATACGCTCTTTAGCATCTTCGAAAATTAGTTCCATATGGCACGCAAGCCCTGCAGACAGCTCGAAGAACTTATATGTGGGTGTCCAATCAGCTTTTAGACTGTCCACTTCGGATTGAAGAAGCTCAATCTTATTGACTAATTCCATATCGGTATGCGCATCCGTCCCTAATAGTATAGGCGGAGGGGAGAAAACGAGGTTTTCTAGAAAGAAGGGTTCGTCTGAATACAGACTTGAGGAAGGCCGGTATCCAGGGTCCATACTAGATGAATAATAAAAGCACTGGTGTGGATTACAACGCCAATGAGCCGAGGTAGTATATATAGCCCAGACGGACTTCGTTTCTCTACGAAAGAAATCAAAACCATGAGCACGCTGATCCGACGAAAACAAGCCTTTTGCGTGCTAAGCGCGAGACGCTCTAAACATGCCGCTGTTCCATGTTACCTTCATAGACATCCTGATTCAGACTATCAGCGCCACCGCCAACAAAGCCATGGGGAAATGTGGGTTGGCCAGCATCGCCATTTGATTAGTCGACAATTGGTCAGAATCAAACAGCTTCCGCGTGCATCCTTGTCCATTTGCGAAAAACTCTCCTGCATCTCCCATGATAATGTTGTACGACCAGAGTCATTCTATTATGAGACTGAGAATGACAATTTCTTCATCGTTTTTGAGTATCTACACCTTAATGTGTTCGACCTTTTCCCATTACATCCAGAAGAGGTATCTTGTATAATGAAACAGGTAAGTCTTTCCTTCTCGGGCGATTGTGATGGATAGCTGATTATTCAAGATCGTTGCAGGACTTCATCACCTTAAGGGCCTTGAAATGGTATATGACATCGATATCATTCAAGTCGATGAGTATGGGATAATTAAGATAGGTAAAGCTCGCAAATAAGAGTGATAGGTCCTTAACTGACAAAAGGGAGTGCTCGATTGGAACTGGGAGTTTTGTGCTGATGGTATCTTATGCGATGCGAACGAGGGCTACATAGTTGCTTATCTCGAAGGAGTCATGGCCACAATGGCCCAAAGCTGTCTGGATCTACCAAAGGAAGCCTCTGACTTCCTTGCAGACGGGGAATTGCCCAGTCTTGATGTGAGTACACTTTTGAATGAAAGTACGCAGCTAATTCTAAATAGGACCCATACATTTATGGCGCTGCTGGCCCCCACCTTCTGACGACGGCAGTTCAGTTTGCCCTTCGTGCAAAATTGCTGGCGAATGACGAGTCTCAACGAACTTAGCCACTGACATGTCTGTAAGGCTTGGTTTATTTGTAGTGACAGAAACATATATGATAGATTCAATTTAGTAACTTACATTAGGGATATCAATGGTCTCACCATTCCATCACACAAACCTGTCGTTTGCCTACTGGGCAGGGAAAATGTCAGACGTTACGTGTATTCGGTCCATTGATCCAGGTTTGTATATTCATCTTGTGTTATACTGAATTCTGCCCCTTAGAGGTTTTACCATTTCGGTTGTAATCTTAAAGTATCCCTGCTTGCACGTGACATCAAGTGCCTGTTCAACAGAAAAGCGCTGATGCAACTTAACCAACCAACGTACCGGGAGAAACCGGAGTGCCCGAGGAAATAAACCCAAACTTGAACCTCAAAACTCCCAGCAAGCAATTTCATAATTTGACCTGGGCCCCTCGGAAGCTGGCTTTTACGAGTGGCTCCCTTTTCCAAGAAAAGGGGCTGTACGGGTTTCGAGCCGGTGGCTTGCCTACGCACCGCGCAGATGCTTCCCTAGGTACTTGGTCACTACAGTACGATAAAAATACCATTAGAAAACGTTGACTGTGTAACTGTGTATTAGTTTACAAACCTGTATTGGATACTTTATCGAGTCCAGATTTATCTTAGTTATGGGCATATAACTTGGCTTGTGATCGCTACACTACTTTGAAGACGCCTATACTGGAAAGAGCGAGTTATGAATTTCCAGTCTTCATCAAGTACACCACTGACTTTCAAATCAACCCTGCATTTCATGAACATATTCTCTAGTCTGCTAGTATTACTCGTTATGCTTATAGTACTACCACGTGCTTGATTTCGTCTTCCCATCATTATTGTAGAAGTACAATTCATAATGTCTCTAAGAAGCGATTAAAGGTCCACATATAAAGTCGCGAATTCTCTCATACTCTCATAGGGAAGGGGAAAATACCTGAGCGGCCCATTTAAAGGAGTGTCTTGATTCTTTCGAAGACGCTAAGGCCCTAAGACATTTTCAAATTTCACTCCCACTACTACCATTTGATCAAATTACATGTAGCTTTCCACCATGTAAACCAAAATGTGGCGGCTCAATCTTCGTAAGCCTCCAATGGATGCTTCTAAGTGGAGAGAAACAAAATGAACAAGTCATAGAGGCATAACGAATTAAGGATGAAAGCCACGAAACTCACACAGCGAACATGGCTTGTTTTCGTGTAATCATACATCATCTCCGTTACACAAAACTCGACCTTCGTGTTATGGCTGGCCAAAGCCATTCGTTTCAGTGTCGGTAGTTATCAGACCCCCTTTGTCAGAATGATGGAAACCAATCTGCATGCACGTCATCAAATCTCTTGCGAAGGGAGTTCACTTCCCTATAGTTAATCAACGCTACACATTTGATTAAGTCGCAACCAATGGAGTATCTTAACCAGCTATCAACTTGTTTAACAAAAGTTTGAGAGCACCTTATAAAGTAACATGAAATATAAAACGTCGTGCTTTCGCAAATAATTTCCAATATGCCTGTCTTTAATCACAGTTTAACATAGGCGAACTCTGAGAAATCTGGTGGTTTGTCATGACAGACCACACGCCCGTGATCATCTAGATAAGCACCATCATTAGACATATCGATAGAATCCGAAATTTGTTTACATTGGCCAATTTCATCTTCGCTGACATGAAGGCCATCTCGAGGAATCCAGATAATAGGCTGTCTTACGGTGAGAGCGTAGTGCTTGAATGCTTCATCGACTAGCATTTCCCTCTGATTTTTAGGTACCTCTTTCAGCGTCGTGGGAAATTCGGTACTTAATTTATTGGTTGTGTTAGTACGGGGATGCTCCGAGACTTCATTATTTTCGTCAATGTTTGATACATCCTCCAAACGCATTTGTGGCAGCTGGAGATCATCCTTCACTTGTTTCTTCTGGCCAGTCATCGTCACTTCATCATTTCCCAAATCCACCGGTAGAAATCGGAAGAGAGGAGCGAATCTCCAGTTGAGAAACGCCTGGAAGAGAACCGTAGCCACGAACGTTATTGCCATAATTATGGCATGTGCTGAACAGACTGCATTTGCCTTTTCGTCTTTGGCCATGAAGAAAAGACCGGTAAGACATAGTTCCATTACGTACAAGCCGGTGAATGTCTGGTTGAGAGCGCGAGGATAAAGAACTCCTCCGGTGTCGTGATCAGAGCGATAAAAATTTAATATTGCGTACCGCTGAGCAAGCCATATGAGACCGAACGTAAGAAGAGTAAAGACAGAAATGAGTGGGGAT
>JABSSZ010001599.1:0-14803 GCA_013755755.1 Fusarium sp. NRRL 25184
TTATTATTATTAAAAAAAAAAAGCCGTGATCGACAGGGACAAGGAATTAAATAAAAGATAAAAAAGGGTTCCAGCTTTGCAGGTTTGAGGGATAACGTCTCACCACATGGGCTTTTGAGCTGAGAGCTTGTCTACGTATCGAGTTAGCACCCGGCCGGCTAGGCCGGAGGTTAAAAATATCCACCTGAAGTACCGATCGATATATAATATGTGATGAACCTATTTCTGTTTCATCGGACAATAATAAAGCCTGGTAATTTTACCCATAAAACACTAACATAAGTAACTAGCATATAGAACATCCAATAGTTTTGGACACCTCTCCTAGCAAGGTTGATTTATATTGTATTATATTCTATAGTTAAGTGTAAGCGTTCCAAGCTCATGAATCATGTTTCCGGCATTCTGTGCTTCTAGACAACTCATCAGTTGTGGCAACTACCTATCCCTGAATGGACTTCATCCAGTTGTCTCACCGATAAACCGTAGCCTAAGCACTTGAATCAAGGTACGACTTTCAACTCTAGCATTAAACAAACAACCATGGATATTACATACCTTACTTTCGATGAACTCTATAAAGTGGCTTGTATACATGATCAACATGTGTAAGTGGCCATGGCTCAGGCTGACTACCTACCCATATTGAGTAGGGTTCAATAAAGCTCTATCAATGCTGAAAGCAGGTACCAAGCCTGACCAGTTCCAAGGGCATGACTGACATTCTCTATTGGCTTTAGATCCTATTTGCTGCTGCTGCGCTGACGAGCCTCACCTACCTGTTTCGTGCCTAATCTTGTTCACAAGAGCCTAATGTACTAGGTATGCGGGTAATATTAAGTTCATTTTGGTCCCAGACCAAGAAAATATAACAACTTTTCATCCTACTATACACATCGCATCATGACAATCCCAGACCCCCTAACCTAACCCTACTGCCCAAGCAACATTTCCCAGTTGCTGTATCAAAATGCTCAGGTTCTCCACAATCGCTGGAGCCATTTTATTCGCACCACCGAAGTTGGCTAGGAGTATATCATGAGCAGCCTCCATGGTCGCCTTGGGATTCTCAACTGATGCCTCAGTTGCTCCATTGCGTTTGTTCGGTCCTCGAATGACTGGCAAGCCTTGTCCCATAGTGATGTACTGCTGCACGATCATCGCTTCCGGGCCATCGATGTAGACTTTCTCATGCTGAGAAGACATATCTTGCTGGCTCCCAGCTTTTGTTATGACCCCGTACGTCCACAAGGCCAGCGCCGCATGATGTACACCGACAGCGTAGAAGTTTTTTAATTGAGCTGAAGGGAAGAGCTTGGCAAATCGAAGAACTTGGCCGGCGTGCCATAGAGCTGCCCGGGAGTCTACACTTTCGGCCCATTGCTGGAGCACAGGAAATGTCCGATGTGCCTGTTCATCACCTTCTTTTCCTGCGAAGAGTTGCAAGTCGTCCATAGATATATGCAATGCCATCATGAGCTGATTGAGCAACATGCGTTCTTGGGCTGTGATCTCAGGCCAGTTCGTTGTTGTGGCTTTGAAAGTCTGCAAGTCCTGGAGTAGTTGGTGGCGGCGTGCAGCTAGCAATGAACTCGAGCCTTCATAAGTGTCCTGGGTATAAGATCGTGTTCTGCAAGATGAGCAAAGATTTCTATACTCGAGAATCAGTAGCCAAAAGGCCTGGAGATAGATTGCCGCCGAAAATTGTACATCCAAACGATGTCGATTCTCTGAAAGGAGGTTCAGATCGCGGAATAGATCACCAACTGACGGCGCTCGCTTCATATGTCCAGCTTCTCGTCTCAAATATGCATCCTTCCAATCCTTTGCTGTCTTTGCGTACCACAGTTCCTTAGATGCAGGTAAAGGAAGGGTGAGTTCGGCGTATGACATAACGGGGTTCGTCAGAGCTGTCATGGACTGTTGGCTATCTCGAAGGAAAAGATGGAACACAAAACTGGCGTGGTCAGCCTTGATAATGGATAAAAAACAGAAGAACGTCGCAAATGCTTACCGTTTCCACTTCTCCATCTCGACCCATGTCCGCCACTTCTGCTCGAGATTCGCACCCTCATCCGCCGGTGTTACTGAAAGCATTGGATACGAAGACCTCTGGAACTTGCCACGATATCGCATCATCGTCACGGGGATGTTGACGTGACACTCTGCAATTTCCATCTTCCGTCGATTGCCGCTCCAAAGACCTGTGTCTTGACCCAGAACAATAGCCTCAATGAGGCCTATGTTGAGGATTTCTTCGTTGTTCTCTTCAAAACGTCTGGGCATAACAATTCCTATTTCGAGGTTAGAGATAAGAAGAACTGCCGAACTGGTTATACATACGGATGGACTCCTGCAGAGCATAACCAAATTTTCGTAGAGTCGGTATAGGGATCAACACAGCACCAGCAGCTGCCGCTCCCGCAATCCATTCTGGCTCTTGCTCATTGAGCTTGAAGGTCGGGAAATGTATGTAATCCGAGACCTGGTTGGTATGAGAGTTGAGAAATACATGCAACATGGTATCCAGAAGATCTGCTGAAGGAAAGGACCCTGAGATGCGGCTCGACATTGTATCAGGTTGACAGGCCCCCAAGACCAGTGCCAATACGCTATCGCGAGCGGCGAAATCAAGCTTTTGGTCAACGACCCTTCTGAACCCCCCCCTTGAAGCCTGAGCCTGTATACTAGCCACATCTCTTTTCGAAACTGGCAGATTTCCCTGTTCGCCGAAGGCGTTGTCATTTGCTACTGGGTCCCATCGCCATGGAGACACATCCCAGGCTGTGACAAGATTCTGCCGCATATGGTCCATGTCGACGGGACTTTTGGGCGTCTCTTGCTGTACTGGAGCCGAGCTGGCCATCCCGTCTGTATTCCAATGATCCAGCAACCCAAAATCCATGTCTGATAGTTCCATGTTACTATCATTACAAAAGTTCAATACTGCGAGACCTTGATTTTCTGGAATCCTGGCTGACTGGTCGTACTGCTGTTCATATAGCACATCCCGAAGAAAATCACAAAAGGGAAGTTGGTCCGCCCCGGCTTGGCTGGAAGATCCAGCCTCTGAGCTGGGTGGTAGATCCCCGGTGTTCGGGGTTGCTGATCGAGAGTGCGCATGGAAGTGAGTATTCTGACCATACAGCGACGGTTGGTCGGTAGGGTAAGAAGTCGGGTTAGGAAAGCTGGTGGGAGCGTATTCTGCGGAAGCATTGCTACTATCGTGTTCATCATCGACAGGTGTTTTGGAACGAGCACTGGCAGACAAGTGAACCAGGTTCATGGCTGCAGACGAGCTTGCATCTGAAGAGACGCAGGTCAAGCCGCGACGAACGCATCGTTGACAAGGCTTTTCCTCCTGACACTTGACCCTTGCGGTGGCACAAGCTTTGCAAGCATGGGTAACCCTACCGGTGTTGAGAGAAGTCGTACGCCTGCGTTTCTTGGTGTCGTCGTTCTCATGGTTGGTCTCATGGCGCTTCTTGAGATCAGCACGCGCAAATGTCTTTCCACAAATCGAACAGGCAAATCGGCGGCCCAAAGTATGAGTCTGAACATGGCGCTGAAGATGCTCCGGCCTTGAGTAACGTCGTCCACAATGACCACAGGCGTAAAGTGCAAGCCCTTTCTCTGGCTTCGCTATTGAGGAAGCGCCACCAGCTGAATCTCCTGAAGACGGCACCGGTACAGGCGGGGGAGGGTATGATTGAGATGCAGGGTAAACTGAGGCTGAATCTGAACGTGAAGGATCAATGTTCTGAGAAAGATTCGAGGACGAGGGCGAAGGGCCAGCCATTGCGCAACTCGTTTGAATAGGTAGCAGGCTTTACTAAGCCCTCAACGGTGCTTAATTTGACATTGATGAAGAACCATATATCGAATGACAGTGACCAGAAAACAAAAAAGCAAAAAGAAAGAAAAAAGTGTTCAACAATGTGAGGAGGAACGGAGATATGCGTTTGGTAGGCAGA
This sequence comes from Fusarium sp. NRRL 25184, assembly GCA_013755755.1. Classification (NCBI taxonomy): domain Eukaryota; kingdom Fungi; phylum Ascomycota; class Sordariomycetes; order Hypocreales; family Nectriaceae; genus Fusarium; species Fusarium sp. NRRL 25184. Next base: position 3,975 of record JABSSZ010001599.1, read on the forward strand.
TAGAGGTAGGTAGCAATCGTATAGGGCTGGAAGCGGAATTAAAGTGGTGGATTTAACGACGGATAATAAATTAGCAGGAATTTGAAGCAGGAAACAAATGATTGGCCGTGAGATTTAAAGAGTGTAAAAAGCTTTAAAGAAAGGTGCAAGGATCAGTGACATGGAGCCTAGTCAGGAAATACCAAGAGACCAAGAAGCGACTTTTTCTTAAGTTGTCATGGATCCATTGCTAAAAAGTCAAATGTAAAATGTACATAAATCTTGAACGGTTTTGATGGGGAATGCCCTCATGATATGATTGGGCCCGCAGGATCAAAGCTGAGAGATCTAGTCCCTTTTCTGGCCAAACTCCGGCATCAGTATCGGAGTCAATGAGCCTACCACGTCAGATAGTCAAAGCTCTAAAACGCTATCATGGCCTGCTATATCAAAACTTGGGCTACGTCCGATGTCGTCGTCAGCATATGTCGACTGGCCAGGGTCTGGTATGGGGATGGGATATTCCGCAACTGGCTAAGAAATTGAGAGCATACGTACTCTGCTCCATATTCAAGGGAGCCATCGTGAAACTATTACGTCTTGTTCTAGCTGCGTACGTCTTCCTCTGTCTAATTCTGCACTAGACAGTCAGACACAGACCCTTATCTGATGGCGAGGTTGAAAAAAGATTCGCCATGATCCATCCATCGTCTGAAACACCAACGCTAACAATTCACCTGAAGCCGACTCAGCCGTGCCAAGACCGTTCCTAATATCATGAGCCTTCTCTCCTGTCCTGGACCTGCATACACACAAGCCCGTCAACGTGTGATGGCGTCAACTGCCCAAGTTCTATTGGTGTAAAATAGATCGACCCCAATGAGACGCGAATGCCTCATTTATCAGTCCACGTAATGCACACAGTAGCGGCGTTTGCCGCTCTCCTGCTTGGGGAAGAGGTCTCATGATGCTTGCTTTGGACTATTTTAGAGGTGAAAAAGATATCAAGTCGGTGTTTGGCCTTGCTTTCATTGGCCTATTTACTCAACATCGGCCCCTTTACTTCGTGGTTTTGTGTAACTTACGCTATTCAACCACCACGTATATGTTCTGTTGCACGTTTGACATTGCACCAAGCGCCAGTTGAAACACGTCGTCAAATTCTGCACTAACAGCAATGCCGTTGCAGGTGCCCTGAGAGAGCCCAGGTCATGGCGCTGATATCGAAATGCAGAACATATCGCATAGCTGGCGCCTCTGTGGTGAGCTTTCGATTCGTCAAAGGGGTTATTCGTAAAATATTTGACTCAATCAACCGAGCATGGAATTGCTTAACGGACGATCCTACAACTTTTGAGAAGCTCATGCATGAGAATAAGTCTAATTAGGTTAAGTTTGCGGGCTTGTTTAACTATGTTCAAAAGGGTTTGATGAGCAAGGGAGCAGAAGACTAACTTTGTCTTTCATTTCTACCTACCTACCTTAGTAGTTATAAACAAGGCAGGAAACTCGAAATTTACCGCTTAATTTCTATGATGGCGACTGACTCAGTACAACGCGATGTCTATCAGCATCTCTCATCCATAAAGCCAAGGCCTCGAATAACAGCAGCCTGTAGAAAGCTGTCACGGTTCCTTGGAAGGCCTCAAGGATGAAGCATATCTTTGATTGAATTATATTGCGTTAGCTTGAGTTAATGATCATCTGAATACACGAAAGTTCTTAATGTTGGGCCGCAACCACCCCAGTGGGCTTCACTCTCACCGACTAACCGACAACCAGGTCTCGGTGTTGCACGGCATAGCTAATGGTTAATCATCTGCTTCATTCGCCAAGATAATACAGTCGGATGGGTCTTTTCTCCCTTGACATGATTTTCAGAGTGCTCAAAAAGGGGCTGAAAACTATTCCCACAAGATGATGCATCAACCTTGGGCGCAATCATCGCTTTTGTTTCTCACATATCTGATCCAAAGTCCCTCGGATTAGGAAGTCTCTCGTTAGAGAGGGTGTTTATGCCGTATTGATAAGATAGAAGTCTTAAAAGACAGATCGTTGGGGGTGATTATCCACCTCAGGGGTATAACTCTGCATTAACAACCACCAAGCAACCACCAAGGATGCATGCAATTATAATGTTGCACCTTGAAAGTTTACATAAATTTAACGAGGGGATGATAGTCGTATTGAGAAGAACAACATCTTCCGTCCTCACCAACTTTTCAAGCCTTGCTATATAATTTACCAACAGTTTGGGGGGTGGATAAAAGCAATTGAGAAAATAGGTCGACCCAGTGGCACAAATAACATTATTTAAACTCTTTCAAGCTGCGCCGGCATTGTATTTAGATGTTGACAAATCAAGTCAAAAAGAGAGTTCCGTAGCACCAGGCCTTCTCTGAACTCATCCTCCAAATCTCGTCCAGATACCTTCATTTCCAGGGAGAGTACTGGATAACCATATGAACACCCCTGGATAAATGCAATATTCGCCCGGGATCCGAATAGTTTCCGGGTACGTAACGATTAGAGGTCTATCAGGCTGTGTGCTACTCGAACACCAGGTCTTGCATTTTCGACGCGCTGGACCAAGCTGGATCGGATGATTCAGGGAGCACAATAACGTCATATCGATGTATTAACGAATGGATTCACGAGAATGAAGTTAATGGGTGACACTTGGCGAAGACAGAGCTTTGGATGAAGATTGGCTTTGTAATGAGCTATCCCGAGGTATATAGAAACGAGGTATTCTCACTTCATCCTCGAGCTCAACCCAAGGATTACCCTTGAACTTTATATCACAATGACACGTCAAGTAAACAATAACGTTTTCTCATTTTTCGCATTTTTATCCTCCTTGTTTTCTGTTGCGGCTGATAATACCTTACCCATACCAAAACGGTTCATCACCAAGCATAATGACATTGGAAACGCGATATTTGACACGCGACTCAGCGATGAGTTACCCGAGACTGTCCTCTCGACACACGTCTTCTACCTCGGCTACGTCACTCAAGGATTTCCAGTTGATCTTGAAGACAATACAGACATAGAGACATATGGGAACTACATTAGCAACTCTCCAGGGCTTAGTGTCCCTGGAGGTTCGGTGCTCCGGTTCGTTGACTTCCCACCCGGTAGATCAGCCATGCATCGGACACTGAGTATAGACTACGGAGTTGTAATTGAAGGTGAGATGGAGTTGGTGCTCGACTCGGGGGAGAGTCGTGTGATGAAGCGAGGGGATGTAGTAGTCCAACGTGGGACAAAGCACCAATGGGTCAACACAGATGAGGAGAAATGGGCTCGAATGGTGTTTGTTCTTCAGGAGAGCAAGCAGTTGGCAGTGAAAGGAGTTAAACTAGAGGAAGATCTGGGGAGCTTGGGTGATGAGTTGAGACCGTCTCTCTGAAATAGACTTGACTTGGTGGATTTGGTTTCAAGGCTGATAGACGAAGTGAAGATACCTAGAAGGTGAAGGGGTACCTTTCGAGTCTAGGCCACTAACACTATGGGGTAATTAATCACCAATGCCGGGCTAATAAGATGATATTGATTAACAGACGGCGATAAGGGTCCAGATCTGCCCAGACTGCCAGGCAATAAAGTGTGTCCACCTGATACATTTCAAGTTAGCGTGTGAGTGATCAAGTGAGCTCTGGTGTGAGAATGAGAGAGAAATGCTTATAGACTTAGCGTTATCTAACCTCCCAAAAGGCCAAATAATGGTAAGTAGTGAGTGTAAGGTATTTGGAAAGGTAGTATAAACCTGATTTGTCTTTATGAGATGTGAAGTAGGTCCAGTAGGTAGGTAGTTCAAGGCCAGCTTGAATAGTAGTAAATGGAAGGGATCTCTGAAGGCCGCACGTTGAACTCCAGGGGCTAATAAGGCTAGGTTAGAGGTCCTGTATAGGAAGTTTGATAGGTGATGCAAGGGTGATCGCGTGGGCGAATGATTCCCCCAGCTCCACTTCTTCGGAGCGGGCAGCCCCTCAGATGAGACGGGCCTGCCGCAAGCCCAGTCCTAGCGGACCCGTGGAAGCCCAAGGCCAGCCTTTTGGACCAACTAAACTCTCTAATAACTTACTCCAATCAACAAATAATTCGGCACGACTTGGTTCGAATCACTTCTGAAAGGTTGCTTGTCTTCAGTGCGACTCTACATCATCTTCGCATCATCTTTTAATCACCTCAAAAGTACGTTCAACTCGCTACATCTCTGAGACCTGACTCAGTACCGACTTACTATCCTGGCTGGCTATCACCGAGCTACCTACTACCTACCTAGGTATCTATCATGCAACATGCGAGTTAGCCTTGAACCAACCATTTTCTAATCGCATCTGATATAGGTTCAAGGAATACCACCGCCGACAAACACCGCATTCGAACTCGGAATTTCTTCTTTTACCTACACACTCCCACAATACAAAACTCGGTGCCCATCTCCTTGACCGAAATCATCAACCCATGTTGTATTAGACGAGGGCTACACATGTCCAATAACCCCCCTCGTTAACAACCGAGTCTTAATGAGCTATCATGGCCAGCCCTTCGGGTGCTTCAGGCCAGTTCGCCTCTGAGGCTGCCAGAGACTACAGTGCTCTTGTGTCGAGTAGTTCTCCGAGCTCACATTCGTTGTATAGCAATGACGGCCAACGCGAAATCGACCAGAACGACCAAGACCCAGACCAATATCACCACCAACATAACGCACAAGATCCAATATGCCCTTGGCGGAATCATCGCTTCCATCACCAAGAATGCTCGCGATACTTCGACTGCCCATCCCACACCATCGAGCGGAGTCTATCGGAGAGTAGTTCAGGAGACCAAGAATCCACCCATAGCTCGCATCACTCTCGCACTGATATCGAACGAGATCAGTCTGGAGCACAAACTATTCACTTTTCAAACCAAGAGCTTGCACAAGTTGGGATCACTAGAGATAATGTCCCAACCCCAGACTCGGACCATACGAACGTCAACAGAGATGCTGTCTACACTACGAGCGATCCTCCATCGAACCAAGCTCCTTTACCCCCCGCAGTTACCCAGGAATCGGGTCAATCTTCGACAGGTACACCACACACTTCACTATCAACGTACCTCGTGAGCTACTCCCGTGACACGCGGTTCGAGCAACCTGATTCTCAGAGTGTTGTCCCTAGCAACCTGGATCAGAGAGCTAGGTCCAGCCAACGCATAGCCGCACCAAACTCACAAGGGTCTCAACGAGCGCACACAACTCCATCCCGAGAAAGAATGGATGCACCATTGCCATCCCCAAGACCTTTGGAAGAGGCACTCCCACCACTTCCGAGCTCTGCTCGCCAGTCAATATCTTCAGATCAGCAACGCCCAAGATGGCAGCCGGATAATGAGGTCACATATTGCCCTATCTGCCATACGCAGTTTAGTTTCTTCATCCGCAAACATCATTGCAGGTAGGTCGAGACATATCCAGACAACATTTGATTATATATGCTTATAAAACCAGGAAATGTGGAAGAGTCGTTTGCAACGCCTGTTCACCGCACAGGATCATCATCCCCCACCAATATATTGTACGGCAACCTGGCTCCGAGGCAGCCATCCATCAATCACTGCTTGTTGACGGACTAGGAGCCGGATATTTTGATGTGAATGACATGTCAGGAGGTGAACGGGTGAGGCTTTGCAATCCTTGCGTACCAGATCCGAATACAGCGCCCCCGCAAAGCCCGAGTCCCCAAGCAACTCTTTCGCCGCGAGCTTCTCACCAGAGGTCACGAAGCAGTATTGGTAATGCCTATGGGACACTGCAGTCGCCTAATCGACATGGTGCAGTTTTCGCGCCCGGCACCGGTGGCGACCCGTACAGATATCTCTCTCTCAGGACGAGGAGTGTCACAATGGTACTTTACCTTTCTGTCATTGAATTTTTCCATAAACTGACGTATCACTAGGGCTCGGCGTCATCTGGTTCTTCTCCTGGTCCTACCTATAGAAGACGTAGTGGAGCGCTCCAGTCGCGTTTTGATCGAGTCCAAGCAAGTGGCCAGGCTGCTTCGCCATCTTCACATCCAGAGCGCTATAGCTCACTGGGAGAATCATCGACCAGGCAGCGGGCACTTCCGCCTACGCCACAGATTGCCGAGGAAGATGAATGTCCTGTTTGTCATCGCGAGCTGCCGTCCCAGAGCTTGCCAAATGCTGAGGAACTTCGTCAGTCACATATCACGAAGTGTATCCAGACTCACAGCGCGTATGGAACGTTGAGCACTGGTGAGGATGGCGGAGCGCCAGCTGTACCCCGGCTGACAGGCATGTATTGTTATTCCGCAACGGAGAAGGATTGCATCGATGATGCAGAGTGCACCATTTGTCTCGAAGAATTCGCTGTCGGGGATCAAATGGCACGTTTGGAGTGTCTGTGCAGATTTCATAAACACTGCATCTCGTCTTGGTTCCGTAAACATCCCGGACGATGTCCAGTTCACCAGCATGGCTTGGGTTATTAAGGGAAGAGGCGTTTATTGCATACGAGAATGGCGTAACGGATATGGGACTGGCCACTTTTCAGCATTTTCTTATGTCTTAGATTTGGTTGAGCACTAGCCACTGTGCCTTTGTTCATCGCAGCGTTTGAACTTGGATATGGGTCATGTAGTTGTGCAAGAAGTATTGGATTTTTTAATACGATGTGATGAAGAATACAGAAATACTTGTGAAATTCACTCATTGTAAACCATTGTGTCAATAGTCTGCTTTTAAAGTTGATTCCTTGGTCTTGTCACCGTGTTTGGTTGCATGAGTCTATGCTCGTCGCTATGTAACTCAGTATCCTTACCTATACCAAACTCGAACGTTATAGCACAGCCAAAAAAAAGCTTGGAAGTGACGGGCTACGTAATATATATGCAGGTAAATCAAGGCGTTGATAGTCTGAAGGTTACATCAAGGCCAGTCGCGTTGGTCTCTGATGGAGCATGAAGAGTTCACATATTGCAATCATGCAATGCTTGGACTTACGAAGACTCTTGATGCCCCGATGATATAGTGAAAGATCGAACAAACACACTCTCAGCGCTCTGCCTGGCAAGCCTCCCTGCTCCATGATCTCAGCAGTTTCTATGAGACTAAGTTTGAGACATGGTCTACATGAGTCTACATACAGAAATTATGCCACTTGAATAGGAATTGTGAAACTTCGATGTTATAGAATGAATAAATCTCTATGTTGTGAAGCATATCGGTGAGTCTCACCCTCCTTCTGAGTCTCAAGATTAACTTTCGCTTCTAGACTTTCACTATGACCCATCGCTGAGACCCATCACCTTCCGCGTTGTCTTGCCACACCGTTCGATGAATTTTTCATATGTCATCTCTCCATTCGAAGTATATAGAAGTCTAAGGACACTTGTGATAAGTTGTTTCAACCCCTCTATTCCATGGCATGGTATGATCTCACGCTTGTCCCCATCTCGCACATTGTATAGTATGATGCGTGGTAACTTTCCAGATTCTGAGCCTGGCAAATAGGCATAAACGCAAGCCTGTATGACATGTTCGTTGGAAAGGCTTGAGATGAACTTGATCTCCCATATTGTTCGATTATCCATGTCGTCATTGCTCTCGGTTGCGGAATTGTGTACAATATCTGCTCGACCACAGAGTTGAGTTTCTTGACCATCGATATAGAATTGCTGCTGCATCTCAACTTCAAAATCCAGCTTTCGGGCAGAACCCACGAGCTCACTATCAAGCCGACGCCGAGCAAGGCTGAGATCTTCGGGCTTGATCCAGTCATACTTGTGGCCTTTCATCTGAATCACGCGCGGTAGATAGCCCGAGAGGCTCGCTTCATACTCGCAAGCTTTCTGGCAAAGCCAAGCAACAAGCTTCTCGGGGCATTTTGGCAAAGTTCCATCAATCTCTCCTTTGCTTGGTCGTCCTAGTGACCTTAATGTTCCGGCTGTTTCTAGTTCCAGAGCTGCGGCAATAACAGGGCCATTGATGTCGCTAACAGACTCATAGAACCCCCTTTTTAGATCCGAGGGTACCACGTTTCTTATGTTGATGTGTTCATGGCGGGGAAGAGGAGGCGCTAGCCGGTCTACATGAAGATGGCGCTCGACAATTTTATCAAGAGCATCGCCCTGGACATACCGCGTTATTTCACGGGCGCCACAAGATTTTGGAAGTATAAGTCCCAACTCTAGGGGTCGTCCAGGGAGATCAGGTTGTGGAATTTTTGTTCGTCTCTTTGTCAAATTGACTATCTTGGCGGTGTCGTACAGAGAATCGAGGGATACACAAGGCATCATCTTACTCTCGTCGTTGTGGACTAATACGAGTTGTTGCAGAGAGCGCGTTAGAGCCACAAAAACTTCGTTGGGACAGCTGTCATCTGGCAAGTCGCGGCCGAAGAACTCGCAATAGGAGGCATCGATGCCAAGAAGAATGACATGCTGACGCTCTCGACCCTTAAACTGATGTATCGTAGAGATACACAACTTTCCGTTGATCACCTTGTCGTTGAGAGGTGTTTCCTCATCAGGAGGTACATGTATCGGCAAACCATAGAATTGAGTCAATGCATTTGTCAGTTCTTGCAACGGTCCTCTCGTGCGAATGGAGGGTGCTATTATCACGCAGTTCTCAGACTTGTAACGTTTTACCAGGGGGGAAATCGCTCTAGTCAATGCCAAACTGTCCCAAATATTGCATCTCAGGACAATGGGCTTCGGACCACGCTTCGAGCTGGAGATGTACTGCTCTCCACCGAGGAAGACACGGTTGGTGAACTGGACAGTCGATGAGGACAGCCTGAAACTGTTGCCTAACTGAACTTCTGTAAAGGGATAGGGGCTGATTGGGCCTAGCACCTCAGGGGCCAAAGTCAGATAGCGAGGGTCAGCACCGCGAAAGCGGTATATCGATTGGCGCTCGTCGCCGAGGACGACTATGCGCGCAGGCTGGCCTCCTTTCCTGAGGTTGTTGGCCCGGACAAAACACTCGACTAGCCAGAAGGTTTCTGGATTGCAGTCCTGAAACTCGTCCAGTACAATAATGTCGAAAGGTGTTGAGGTCCATCATGGAAATTTGCCGCACTTATCGATATTCTCCAAGAGCTTGATGAGCACTTCATCACTCGGAACCACTTGTCCAAGGAGGACACCCGCCATGCCATGGAAAGTGTATACATCACTATTGTGGTACTTGTTGAGACGATGAGATGTTTCACTCTGAGGTCTCTTCGAGAAGAGAATGCTGCCAATTCTCTTATTAGGGTGTGCAGCCGCAATAGCTTCTATGGTGGCGGTTTTGCCTGATCCGGGTCTTGCTGATACCACGACATTCTGGTCAGCGCAGAGTTTTGCGATCCTCAGTTGCTGAGACGATGGTTTGAAGGCTGGTTTTGTGGCCACAGCCTGGAGCCAGCTGTGATTTCTGGTGAAGAACCGAGATGAGCCTATTTGGCGAGTATAATATGACCTTTGCCGTATCGTTAGCTTGATTTTCTCTGGAGCAAGTATAGCGATACTCACTGTTGGCTGTCGAAACCAGGCTGAGAGCAACAGATGCATTATGTTGACTCGTACTATAATATTGATGGCATCTCCATATTTATGCAAGACGACAAGAACTGCTGCAACTGAAGAAAGTCCCTATGCAGTGACTCTTGGTATGTCAATATGTATCAAGCGGCACACTCCTTGGTCTGATTAGTTAGATGATTCATGATGCATTTCGGATTGTCTATCGATTGTTGATTGTTCTGGTCAAGGAAGGGAACATCTTAGGACCGCTGCATTAACCTGGGTAAGTAGTACATTACCTACCTATCCACCAAACGATTAACTAATATCTCAACTAGCAAACAAACTGCATTGCTTTATGTTCCACCTTCAACCTCCAAAGTGACTCCTTAGATTTTATCCAGAAATGGCATTATTAATCTCTTTACATCCATGAGAGAAGACGTTGACACAAGTTCGCAGGCATCGAAAGACACGAGACTAGGGTATCCGGCCCAATAGAAATGCTGATGGCGAAAGCGCGGCAATCTATTGGGGAACCCCTCGTCCCTGTTCTGGGTCACAGTAGTGTGAACCTAGCGTTCAGGTCAAGCAGAGTGGCTGTGCAGATGCAGCTGCAGGTGAGGGAGAAAGGAAGGCTTCGAATGCAAGGTGACAGAAAGTGGAACTCAGCAAGGCCGAAACAGCGTGAGTTGTTGCAGAGGACAGGTTGTTTTTGTGTCCTCTGCACAGCATTTCCCTCCTGTGATGCACAACAAACACGCGATACACTCACTGCCTCTCAGTATGACAGACTTGGAGGCGAGATTGCACAGCAAGGAAACGGTTTCGTCAAGATGAACCAGTCAGATCACAATTGCGTTTCTGGTATCGAGTTGTGCCAGCAGATGGTTTCACGTGGCTACATATTAACTATGTTATGGAACAAAAGGGAAACCATCACAACAGGAGCCACGAATTCACGTCGTCTCATCAAAAGAGTCAAACCCCCCAAAAAAACACCAGCTGGATATTCTGAGCTACGTAACCAACTTCAGCCGTGCTAGTGATAAACGAAGCAGGGATTCCAGGGACCTACACCAAACCAAATACAGAAAAGACACCTCTGCTCGATCTTGGAAACCCCAGGATCCTTGTCGTCGAGGGTCCCGGCCCACTGAATACTTCCGTCACAAGCAAAATTGAGCTCCCCCGGACCATCAATTACGTAGGTCGTGTCCAGTTGCTCAGCGCGGCAGGGATAATAAGCCAGGGAGTTTGGTGATTGGCAGGGGAGGGAGGGATCTAGGGAGACTTGAGAGCCTGCCTTGGGATGGGGTGACT
>JABSSZ010001600.1:0-13318 GCA_013755755.1 Fusarium sp. NRRL 25184
GCACGCTTATCATATACGTTATAGAAAATAGTTTTAATTTGAGGAAAATTGTTTTAAAATATATACAACTATAGAAAGATAACTACTAATTCCTAAGATAAATTCCAAGGTATTCTTCATCCTCTATTCAAGGTGATTATCGTATTGACTTAATGAGGAGGAAAGACAACACTATTGTAGACAGCGCCGCCTTCAATTAACTTTGTGTCCAAGCAGTTGTCCCCCCCAGAGACATAAAGGAATTTACACCAATGAGTTGAGGTATAATAAGTGAAGTTCGTGTCCTTAGGCACATACATGATGTCTCCCCAAACAAGCGTGATAGGGTGATATCCTTGGACGTGAATGGTAAGTGTACCTTCGAGTACCATAAAGGCGCTTCCATGGGGCAAGCTGAAACGAGGAAGCGTCGATACATCAGATGGTGGCCCATTGATTGTGATGGTCGACTCAGTAAAGCTATAGTTCCCTGAGGCCTCTGGAGTAATCAGCGGCTGCACAATCTGATAATAACCGGTCAAGGCCTTGTTGAGGTATTTGGGTCCGTATCCATTTGCGACCCAGAAAGAAGTGTCGGTGTTATTGCCAAGGTAGTTGGGCCCGTCATGCCAAGCTGTGTTACGCGATGTAGTGCCGTTTAAAAAGTCTCGCCGTGGTACAAACTCGGGTTGAGGCCAAACATCTAAGGAGTTGAGTTTCTGAACATCAGCGACTGGTGCACTGCCAGCACTATTTGCTGCTTCTTCATAGGAGTTTGGATATGGCGAATTAGTTGTCGTGTTCCATGGTTGGCCAATGGCATCGATCAACCTCTCAAATCCTCCAGGCGCCACAACGGTGAGCACCTCAGAGTCGGGGTCGATGAATTGAAAAGTGTGGTTCGTGTGAGTCGCCCACGTTCCAAAGTCCCCCTGAGTAAGGACCCGTCCTTCTTCAATTCCATTGTCATGCTGAGCCCAAAATTGCATACGACCTTTGATGTTGAAAAAAGTCTCGTAATGATACTTATGCAAATGGGGAAACACAGCGACATTTGGATTGGTTCCAGAACTATACAGGAAGAATGTAAACTCGCCACCGGTGGAATTGCCATTTATTGGTAGTCGGAGGGTTATACTTCCTGTGAGGGCCAGGTTCGAATGCGAGTATCGGCGAATAAGGTACACCTCAGCGGTCTGAGGCGGATCTACCAACTCGGGAACTGGTTTAGGGAGTCCATGATGTTGAATGAAAGCATTGAGATGAATAGGCAGCGCCAACAAGAGCAACAGACGTAAGAGTGTCTTGATTCCAGCCATTCTCGTGACAATGTAGATAATTCAGTTATATCGCTTAGGATGATTGAAAATAGAGAGAGCAGTGAACTGCATCCTACAGTCTTTAAGTACCTAGGCTCAAGCCTCTGTTCAGAGCCCTTACTTCTGCCTAAATAACAATACTACTCATTGCCACATAGCCGTTGCATTCAAATCCACAATTTAGTCAACACATGACTCGTATACATTGTATGCGGATTCGTAGTCGCTACATACTGTCGTCATCCTCCACAACAACCATTGCCACTATTGCCCACATAGAACGTGCTTTCCAATTTGTATCGGCCTCAGCCATCCGTGTCAAAGCGTGATACAGGGGGCAGACTCGTCTTATAGGCCAATGTAATTTGTAACCACATCTTCATCCTCGTGTGAATGGCTGATTCTAGCGACGGATTTTAAGTCCGTGACTCCGTTCCGTTGACGGACGAAAACTGAACCACGGACGAAAACTGAACCGCCTCCGCCTCTCTGCCCATCCTGCATTCCCCTCTAGGTAAACGAGAGCTTAACTAGCCTCATGAGTGACGATCACCAAGCTCCTCACTTCTTTACGTGGGTGAAAGCGGAGAATCTCCATACGTCGAATTAGGCTCTTCTACTTACCTGGCAGTTACACGTCATCAGTCAGTATGACAAAGTCAGATCTTGTCCCCGTTGAAGGTCTGGTTTCCTGCCACAAATCTATTTTCTCTCAGCCCATCTGCACTCTCTACTACAGGGTTATCCCAAAAAGCCCTGATGCGCATGCCCTTACAGATGTCTACCATAAATACGAGGAGAGTTGCATCGTTTGAGCACGGGGACTCGGCACTGATGGAAAACCCGGGCAGAGATCCACCCCGATATGAGAGACGAAAATAGCTTAGCGTAAAGGCCATCTGAGGTGTGTTTCCCCCGCGAAATGAGATCCTTATGCTTATCCTCATTTCAATAAACTTCGACCTAAAACTCGGGGCTTGGCAGGTCAACACGGGGCATCCAACTTTACCTGATATCTCCTGTGAAGCTGTCAACTTAATCCCGAGAGATTGTCTCGATTTTCATTAGCATCCCAAAAGAGTTGGTATTTTCTCATGTTAGCCAGCTGTTGGACTAGTTTGCTGTAATGTCCCTCATTACAATGATAGGAACCCCCCTCCCCGTAGCCGCGAGCAATTTCCTCTATTGTCGCTCGCTAAAGTTGTCCTGCCGGAAGCATATCCTTGGTAAAGAGGCCGTGGCCTGGTCTAGAGTGAAATTATGGAGAAGACAATGTTTTACGCGGGTTAGTGCCGTAGAAGAACTCGTGGACAGTTCTTAGAAGCAAGCATTAAACTTAGTAGTTCGTGCAACGGATTTATTCTATAACCGACACTAACTTGTGTAATAGATGTTATTGGTTTTGATTTGAAATGCTCGCTCAGTATTCTCAAGCCGATCGTGAGTTCATCACAATGCTTCCGGCAAGTTTGGCTAGGTAAGGGGTTTATGAAATTGTCTCCGTAAGCTCCGATGCTGAATAGAATAGCTTTTTATATAAAGCATCATAGGCTTTATGCGTTGTCTCTTATTGTTCTGCTTCACAACATCAGTAAGTAAATACTGGCGTCTTCATACGCATTAAGCTACTGTTCTACTTTGCATTTAAATTCACTTCATCATGTTCAGCATGAAATCTTTGATGATTACGGCACTCGCCTGGGGCTCCTTTGCCGCTGGGAAACGGCATCCTGCGAAGCAATCTACAGACCCGCTACTCGATGGGATTGAAGCTCTGGGGGGCCTTGATCGGCTCAGAAGTGTGTCAGCTGTCACGTATATTGGTAACACGTAAGAATTTCACAGCGTATGATTGATCTTAATACGTATTATATAACACTGCGCAGTGTATATCGCACCAGGACCTTGATGGAGGCATATTCCGTGCTTGGAGTCGACAACACGTTGTCGCCTGTTGGTAGCCAGAATATATCCTTCTCCTATGACCAGTCTCATATCAAGCAACGCATTGACAGATTCCACGAAGCGGGAGGTACGTAATGATCCAGTGAGCTCATAGTCCGATTGATATTGACAGTATTATGCAGAAATGTTCCTCTTGGCGCGGCCAGCTCTCGACCCATTCAAATACTCGCTTGTTCTGCAAGGTGGCAAGAAAGGCTATGCTGCCATCGTGGAAGGCAACAACAATTTGTTTGAGCCTAATGCACCACCAAGTGGTTACACTGATGGTAAGTCTTGAGAAATGATTTTTAAACGATGCTTATTTGGTTGATAGGTTTGCTGGCCGCCTATCTCATATATGAGGCGGAAAGGTTGTCTCCTAAGTTGCTTTGTACAGTAGGTCGTCTCTTGGACACTGGTTCATCCAAAGTAGCTAACCGGTCTCAGATCTTGTCCAACAACAACTACACTACAGGTCTCAAAGACACTGGCACGGGTCTACAGTTACCCTCTGCTAAGAATCTTCTTAGAATGTCCATTCACAGTCTTATACTCTATAGTACACGATAAGACTCTCAATCTTATGGTGCTATTCGACGCAGACACTAAACTGCCATATATCATTCGTTCATATGAGGACCACGGAATATATGGCAAGTCAACACAAGATTTACTGGTCTATAACTACACTTCTGTCAATGGCGTCAAGTTCCCCAACCGTTTCAAGATAATCTACAACTACCGACACATTCTCATGGATTATCAGGTGGATACAGTCGTTGTCAATCCTGGTTTGGATCCGCAGTTATTTGACGGACCCCGAGATCGACAAGCCGTGAATTACCCAACACGAGACAACTCGTACGACTTTTCAGAAATTGGAGAGTGGTACACAAACTACCTATGGTCGGGTACTTATCGAGGAACACTGGCGAATCTTTCCGCCACAACTCCCCTCCCTGACATGCCCGGGGTTTGGTTTCTGTACTTCCCTAATTCTGATTATCAGCAAGTAGTCGTCGAGTTCGAGAAGGAGGTGCTTGTCCTCGATTCCCCGCCCCACCAAAGCCACCTTGTTCTGCAGTGGGCTAGGGAGACCCTTGGAAAAGCAGTCACCCATGTATGGGTAAGTAGATCGCTCTTACGGTGTTTGGAAGTTACTAAAGACAATCAGCCCTCTCACCACCATCATGACCATGCCTTGGGGCTCAAAGATTATGTTGCTGCCGGAGCAGAGGCCGTCGTTCTTGATCAGGTCCAAGATTATTATTCCAATATTTCTGGCATTCAGTTTGTTACGTATAGGTAATTTAGTGACCCAAGACATGCGAAGACTCTGTTGTGGCTAACTTTTGGCAGTGCTGATAAACCAATTACGTTCAAGGACTCTCATACCCAAGCCACCATTGTCCACTTACAAGGCTCTGCTCATGCATTCGACCAGGCATACGCTGCGCTTACGCCAGTGTGCCCGACTGCGAACAGCACCATGGCTATATTCGAGGCTGACTACTGGAATCCGCACTTTGCAAACAGCGACTACTTCGTAGATCACATTGAGGCTGCCGAACTCCTCAACAAGCTATCCGCGGATCGGGTGGCTAGAGGCTCGTTGTAAGTGCCACTTTCCAATCGACATCCAAACGGATGCAGAAAATGGATTCCAGAAGCGACATCGCTAACAATCTTGATATAGGGTCATACCTGCGCATGGAGTCAACACGTCGCTCCTCAACGACTTGATTGACCTTACCGGGTTGCCCTACCCAAGCTACTTGCCGGCCGACTTTAAATATAGTGCTTGCACCAGCAATGCCAATAAATCGAGTTTTTAGAAACTATGGCAAGGAAGTAATTCGACGCCTGGTAACCTGTTCTGATGGTTACTGGCGATGTTATTCCTGTGGTTCCTCTCTATTCGTGGGCGCCGATCGCTGTCGAGGGACACGAGAACAAGAGTTTGGGGGTGATGAGCATGGCAAATGGGGCTGGTTCGCTTTGCTGATAGTGTTTTCTAAAATTGCAGTAGGGGAATCACTATCGCTATACAGACAGGTTTTCTTGTAGAATGCTTCTCCTTCTTCCATAACTTCCCAGCCGCCTCGGTCGCCTTATTCTTGTGATCTCCAACATGCTTCCCTGGCAACCCCAGCACATTGGCTAATTCGGGCCGCATACGTCATCTCCACATTCAGACGGGTTCGGTGACTTACTAACTCCGGTGTCGAATATCGATATTTGTCTTTTAAGCACCCTGCGACACGTCCTCTACATGATAAGGTTACCCGCGGACTCGACCAAAAATGGGGCCCACCATTCTAGGGTAGTCCTCTAATCCTCCTGGACGGGTCATTGGTTGTTCACACGGGCGGAGCTCACTAAAAACAAACAAAGTGGAGAAGAGTGCGTTTTCGGATACAAAAAGTATCCGCCCGGATGCGGAATTAGCTCTGTAGCTGAGTAATACGGGTGCTATCGAAGTCATTATGATGCGAGATTTGCAACCTGGCATTCCCTCTTTCTATCTGAGCAATCACATGCCCTCCACTTTATCCCTGTCGACGAGGTTGAATTGAGAGCAGTCTAGCCGGATCTATTATCCCCCCGGAGTCAACTCGGCACCACTTCACGCCATGGAAGGAGACCAAGTAACAACAGACAAGAGCAAAAAGCGAATCACAAATGTGAGTGCCATTGCTTCTCACACGATATGATATTTCATGTTCTGGGTCCTAATCTTGGAAGTAGGCATGTCTCAGGTGTCAAAGGCGAAAGATTCGATGTGATGGAGGAATTCCCACTTGCACGCCCTGCGTAGAGCAGAATATGCAGTGTGAATATGCAGAGCGAAGAAGACGCGGGCCGGGGAAGAGGTAAGAAACTGTATCGTGCCCAGATATCCGACCACCTGAGTGACTTTGGCAGCAAGCAATACATCCATAAGCTGGAGGAGCGGTTGAGCAAGTTAGAGTCGTCGCTTGGAAAATCGGCTGTCACTCAGCCCTCGCAAGAATCGACAGCGATCTCTCGACTAACCGACGCGGAATCCAGGGGTCCCGTTGATGAAACTGGGAGACACTCTGCAAGCCTTGAAAGAGGCATATCAAGTGGCCCGCAAGTTGACCCTACTATATTCGGAGGATCTTCCTCTATCATCTCGACCACAAGCATACAACCCACTTCTCAAGCAGCTTTGGAAAGCCTAGAAGCACCAACTGGTACTTTACAGTCCTTGGATATCACAGCTGACAAAGAGACCCATGCTTCATACACCGAAGAGGCCCAGCGCCCCTCAATGTCGCTCCCAAAAATACCAGGAAGTCAATCTGATGTGGATTTGTTTCGGTCTCAACTGGACCCAAGTGGATTCCGAAGACAGGTCTTCGCGTCTATGCAGTCCCAATTCCTCCTCCAACATTTTATTACAAACGCACTGGACGACATCAACGCCTTGTACCCGGTCCTTACTGTGGAATCTGTTTCGGAACTGCTCCAGCAACAGTTTCTTGCTGGCCCAAGAAACTGCGACGACAGCCCGTCGCGATGGGCTACCACAAATGCTCTTATTGCCACAGCAATTCAGTGGAAAATAGAGCACGGTGCACATGACCAGTTACTTCCAATTGCTTGGGGTCATCTCAAGAACGCATTCTCTATCTTTCCAGAGCTACTCATTAGAGGCAACGATATCTCAGCCTGTCAGGCACTACTTTTTATGGCTGTTTTCATGCATGGAACTGCGGATACCCGGACTACTTCGAGTATCACTGCGTTGCTGGCACGAGCGCTACAGGCTGTCGGTCTTCATACCAGAAGGTGGTATGAGAAACTAGATCGTACAACTGCTGAGCAGCATATGAGAGTGTTTTGGATTGCGTATTGTATTGACAGCGACCAAATGATGAAGCAAGGATTACCATCCACATTCGGCAATGAGATAGACTTGGAGCTCCCTGTCAATGGCCCACCTGACGGTCTCAGTGATTACGTCCTGCCAGGCACGCAAGAGAAGATAAACGTCCTGCGATGCATGGCAGGCCTTGCCATGATCCAGTCGCGTATTTCCAATGAACTTTACTCCCCGCGAGCCCTCAAAATGAACAGCACGCAAATCCATAGAGTGGTAGCGGAGCTGAACCACCAACTTGACATGTGGAAGATGGACCTGCCCCCGGGTGTTCAACCGACTTATGACAGTTACCCTAGTAGCTCACAGCCAGAAATGCCAGTTGTTTTGCTGACCATTTGTTATTATACTGCAACTGGGAGAATCAACATGGCAGCAAATCGTCTCGGGGACTCAAATAACGACACGGTCAAATTGCTTGCACAGGTCCCAATCGCTGCAGCCCAGGCGACTCTCCGGCTTGTCCAGAAAATGTCACCGCCACCATTCAGCCTCTCCTGGTAAGGATGTTTCTTGAGGCTGGAAATCCTTCAAGCTAACAAGACGGATAGGCAAATAATGTACCATGCTGTATATGCACTTATCACACTTTTCGCGTCGATTCTTCAAAGCCCGTCCAGCCCCCAAGTACACTTGGATTTATCACTAATTACTGGCTTTGTGAGGGCTATCGAAAAGCTTCAGGTCTACCATGGCTGTGACCTTGAAAATTTGCTAAAGGGATGCACTAGAATCGAAGACGCTGCACGAAACGTTGTAAATTCACTTGGAGCCACGTCTGGAGACCAGCACTTTTCAACTAATACATCGCCGGGGCCACTGACGGAGGGAAAGTATCTGGTGAGCCAACATTGTGACATCTATCCTACCGAACCCAAGGCTGACATCAAATAACTTGTAGCGTATATGTCAAAGGTTATCCGACTCAGTGGATCATATGCAAATTGTCCACGGGTTGATGGGCAACATTCCTATACTATGTTCGGAGGCAGTGGAGGTTTTCGCGGAAGTTCTTGGAATAGATCCTGGATGGACCCATACATATGGCCCGTTTGCCCCCGAGAGCTTGAAACCTGAGAACTTCAACTTTAGATTTGGACCTCCGTAGTACAGATATAATGAAGATGTGTTTGGGTTTTGCTAGAGTAGAGGCTGTTCACTGGGATCAGCCAAAGTTGACCAATGCGTCTTGGATGAACATGTGGAAAGAATAATAAGTCAATATCCTCAGAAGTTCAACAAGCGTGCAGGGCTGAGCTGGGCGAAGTGATGGTCTTGGAGCCAGAGTCTAGACATTTGCCCTTTCTTCGAAGTGACAATTCTGAAGATTTAAGGCGCGGTTCATTTTGATCCTCATTTATTTTAAAGCTATGCTGACAACTTTATGAATTAATTGTGCGAGAATTGCCACTTCTTATATTAAAACTTGGCCAATTCAGTGTCCATCTGGTTCCGGGCGCACCGCCGCACCCCGGGTTATCGTCCCGAACTAGCGTAACAAAAGGCAGAAGACCTGCTTGGATTAGGTGCGTCCTTTGCCCGTCGCGTGAGCGGATACAAGTTGCATCCGCTTTGAGTGGATTCTAATTTATTAATGGAGATCGTTAGCTTCCGTCCAAATGGATATAAATTACATCCACTTAACGTAAGCTAAGGACGCGCGACCATTCCATGTTTAGGCAGCTCCACGCGGCAAAGTTTTACCTATTCCGGTTGCCCCGCTATGCAGAAACTTGTAGTAATCTAGCACTCCGTCCAAGGAGGGAAATAGGTGCTGAAGAATTATCAGATTCGAGGGTGGTAAACCAAGATGAATGATGATTTTAACATGGGGAAAAACGGATCATCGTCTGGTTCATCTGTCTCTCCTTGTTTTCATCCTTCCTTGTATTTCCTCGCCTTTATTATGCTCGATGAGACAAGGCTCTGATACGAACCTGCAACAGATCTGTAAGACCACTCTGCCTCTTGTGGTGCACTCTTGTAATAGCCTTGATATAGGCATAGCAATGAGACAGGGAGAAGATTAAGGGTTAGTCTGGAATAATTCAGCTGGATACATTCACCCAGCCAGCATCTTGAAACATCGTTGTATCGCTTGTACCTGACGGGAGTCAGTAGACATATTGGAGAGTATTGGCTGTCATAGATAAGATGTTCTACATGATAGCACCAAGAGCGCTTTAGTTGTATTTTTATCAGAGTACAAATTTCATATTCCTGTTTCAGTTAATACAGCTTCGCCATTACAAACTGAGATGTTATGTTCTACAGTCGCATAGCTCGGGTGCCCCCCTCCCCTGATGTAAAAGAAGAAAATAAAAAAGAAAGATGCCAGCGACGGTAGATACTACTGTCTTTAGACGATTTGAAGACCGGGAACTTTAGCTGCCAGCTCCCCACTAACCTCCCTCCAAACCATCGATTGAGCCTTCCTGCCGGCCTGACTGGTTATGTTGGGGATTGACTGCCTGGATCCATTTTTGATCAGCAAAAGTCAACCAATGCTAATGGGGATTGAATGTGGACTGTGGACTCACTCGCGGTATTCCTCGTCTGTCATGTAGAAGCGGATGAATTTGCCCTTACAGCAACCTCATGTTAGTTCAGTGGCTCTTAGTTGATTGAGCTTATGGATTGGGCACTCACATGATTCTCACGCCCAGCCAGCGCCGCAGCGACTATGTACCTTGCGCCATGCTCAGGCGACTTTCCCACAACGCTCATGACCAGAGGGATCGCAATTCTAGCAACGAGAGATCGCGCCTTCAGGGCTCGTGACAGGTCCGTATTGCAAATTCCTGGACAAACAGTCTTGACGATGACTTGCGGTCTGGCATTGTCAGCATCCAGCAAAGTAAGGGAGCAAGGTAGATGACTTACTCTCCCTCTGCATCAACAGCTAGCTTGCAGATTTCCTCAAATACGTACATCAACAGTAGCTTACTAGTAGCATACATGGCGTCCACGGCGCCATCAGAAGGCCAGTTTGACGCTTTTTTGTAGTGCAAGAGAATGCCTCCATCACGTTTCTCCCACTCAGGCCACTCGGAAATATCTGGCGTTAGATGTCGGCCTGAGCTTACGAACACGAGACTCGCCGGCGTCTGTCGGTTGTGTCGTCCCGCCTTCATCCACTTGATGAGGAGAATGGCAAGGAGGGCGGTGGAAAGCGTGTTTGCTTGAATTGTTTCTTCCCTAAGCAAATAGCAAATATTAGCGAGATTCCAGCGCGGTAGACAGTATATGTCATCTGACGTCTACAGTGCAGACACCGGGCGTGTGGAATGAGAACCCCAGCTGATGTAGGAGACATGCAATAACCACGTACCAGCCATCAGGACTCATGATGAAGGAGGAATTAAACGTCCCGGCATTGAGAACCACGAAATCAATACCGTTCGTCGTACGCCGCACAAGTTCTTCAACGAAGGAAATGCACGACGAATAACGGCTCAAATCCAACTCCATGGTCTCGATCACAACCCGTCCCCTCCCGGTAGCCCGTGCAGCGGTCGCGATCTCCTGCTTGGCTGTTTCGCCTCGAGATTTATCACGGTAGGTGATAATAACTTTAGCAGCTCCGAGGTTGACAAAGTGTTTCGCGGTAGCGAGACCAAGTCCACCTGTCCCGCCGGTGACGAGGACAGTTTGACCTTCGAAGGTGTCGCGTGGAGGCAGTGGCTCGGGGATCCATTTCGCCCGGATTTCGCGGAGGAGATCTGCCATGCTAGTGCGCAGAGTCAAGGGCTGAGATGATGCGAGAGATTATGTGGCTTTGCTATCGGCTTTAGACTTGATTGACGGCTGGTGAACAAGAAGTAAGATCAGCATGTGTTGAAGTAGCCCAAGCTGCGATGCGATGAGTTTAAGATGTTTGACGAGCCCTGTCAAGGCATGTTGCCAGCGCGCGGAAATTGGTCTTCTTCGGGCTTGTGTTAGTGTGGTTAAAGGGGAGAGTGGCCTTGTTGGCAGTACGTGTAGTTCATGACAAATCCTATTGAACAGGCTTTCAGTTCATTGTGCGGATTTAGGGTTCCACGAAGACCCCGTGGCCTTGATATCCTTGTATTTGCTGGGCTGATATTCATACCTCTGTATATGCTATGTAGTTGATTTGCAACGAGACCAGCATCCAGTTCTCTCCGCTGAGACAATGGCCCCTGGATTGAGTTGATGCTACTGCAAGCACTGGCGGGGCTGAAGTCCTATTACCGGTAAATCCGAATCCATCTATGTACTCCCCATGTATGGAAATGGCGACGGAAACAATTTGCATCCGCTCCCAGCAGTTGATATCTGTTTCTAGTACTTCTTCGACTTTACTGGAGCGTTATTCCCTCACAGACACCACTGATTTCGAGCCCAAAACATCGCATCAGACCCACGTATTAATTAAAGAACACGGAGTCCATCTCTAAAGTTATCGGGACAACAAGCCAGGAGATGGAGCCCATTATGTAATAAAGTTGCTAGCCTTGGAGGTGCAGGAGACTAGCTACTCATCGCTGTTGGTTCTATATCAGTCCCATCCAAATGGACTTAGGCGACTAATCAAGCAGCTAATCCACACTGGCAGTTGGTAAGTGGATAATACTGGTCTGATAAAGAAAGATGTAATAAGGTAGAGATAGTTTATTTAAAGGAATGTATATAGCTAGTAAACTAAATTCCACCTATTGCTGTATGTTACTTATATTGGGGAAACGAGTGATAGGTTAAAAAGTTAATGTTGGTGTAGGAATGGTGCGGTCCACAAGCCGTGTCGGGTTGTTGGGGCTGGCCCTGTGTATCATTGGTTGAATTACACATTAGGGCTGACAGCCAGATACATAGTCAAGTTTGATTTGGCACCCATTGCCAAAATCCACAGAACCACAAACTTTACATCCATGGTTGCGGATCTCGGTGTAGAATTGCTTCAGGACGATTCCTTTAGCTGTACAGCCATTGCCCTTTACAAAAATACCAGCACCTAAGCCAACTTGGGTCCCGGCACAGACACCACTATCCTTCCTAAAATAGAAAGATTAGTTTTAACACAACTAACTCGTAAACCTAGTATTTTAAGCTACTTACCCGCCAGCACGGTATGTATAATCATCACTGATTCTCGACCAGGCCGCCTGGAAAAATGGTAACAGACTGTTGCGACACTGTGAGCTCCCTTTGCAGGAATAAGTGTCAGCGGTAGCGAAGCCTACTGCTGAAAGAGCGAGAGCAAGCATAGAAAACTGCATATCGAAGTATTGAATAGCCGAATAATTGAGTTTACTGATACTGTAAGCTGAATTGATTTGTGTAATGCTGCTGGATGATCTGTGAAAACTCTGGCACAAGTAGGCATATTTATATATATTCACCAGAGGCATGCCCTATCCAAATAGATTTCATGAGCGTTCTGGCATTCGACAATCGCGTTACATCATGATATTCCTTCGAAGAAAATGCCCTAATTGAGTTCCTGTAAAATGCTGTAATAAGCGGCGAGGTAAGCTTATGGTTATGCATCTTCACTCAATGTATGTTTACACCGCTGAAATAAAAGTACGAGGCTTATATGCATGAATTTTCGGCCGCAACTGCATTAGTGGCTCGTGACTAAGAGCTTATATTAGCACACAGAGAACCTATCTAGTTAGCTGCACTGCAATATGAGTATATATCAGTTACCTATTACAGTGTGAGCTTATGTTGTCTTTTTGAGAAAGGAGAGTGGATCAGCGGTTTCTGCAGGTGCAGTTTTTACTAGGACTGGAGTTATCCCGGAATTGTCAAATATCTTGCTTTATCATAAGTGACTCCATCTTGCTTAGCTGACTGACTTTCTGGCCAAGTTGCAAATATCCAGATGCTCGCGTGGAAGATATCCAGCCTAAGGAATGAAATGAGACAGATATCGGAATACCGTGGGAGATTCATCTTGGTATTGCGATCATGTCGAGAGAAAAATGCGGCAGAATTGCCTGATTCAGAAGAGATAAGAATAAGAACAATATAATATAATATAAGTCTATTACGCCCAGTAGGCCAATGCCTAATAGGCTCTAAAGCTAAAGGTATATATACTTTACTAATTATTACCTTACTCTCGGCAAGCCTATATACTTCTTACCTTATTTTTTTTTATCTAATTATTACTTTTCTTCTTAATTTTTATAATTATTAG
>JABSSZ010001602.1:0-17968 GCA_013755755.1 Fusarium sp. NRRL 25184
ACATAATATTCTTCTCATAAGTAATCGGAAAGTCTATATTGTTAAACGATTTATTAAGCGCATTTATTGCTAGTTAATTAAAAGTTCATATAGTGAACTTACAACGTGGCCGCTTTTGCTGCCTACGATGAGTCCCACTCGCGCTGGTGATAATGACCCGCTATCCTTTATTCCTAGCATGCCGCTGAGTCCTCGAAGTCTTTACATGTTCACAAAGACAATTTCGATATCTATAACACTTCAAGGCAGTTCTACAAGCTAGTATACCTACTGACCCCAACTAGGGCCTGTGTTTGTTCAATCCACTCCATCTGCTGTTAAATTTCATCTCAATATCTGAATCTTTGGATAATCAACTGGCTGAATACTAATACGCAGACATATTAAGGACTACTAAGAAAGGGTACGCCGTGGCGTCTGCATAATCCTGTTTTCACGGCTTTGTTGATCATTGATTGAGATGTTTAATTATCTTTATATTTATGGTGAACTAAATGAACTTCTATATAATACAAGTTGAAATTAATAAGTTCTACTTGCAGTATTATTAGTAACAGATCTAAGCTCTGCCAATATTTCTGCCTTCACGTGTTGATCTGCCCAAGAAATTTCTACCGCATCTACCATCATCTGCACAATATCTTCCTCAGTCAAGCTACACACCTGTCTAGCAAGCAATAAATTATGCATAATCCACGCGCCTTCCATGAGGGGAGGGCCATCGCTAGAAATGCAAATCTTGACACCTGCATCAATCAATATCCGCAGACGACGGCCAGTTTCCTCTAGATTGAAGCGCCTCAGATAAGCCCAAGGACAGATTGTCATGCCGATGCCTTGGCTCGTGATAAGCTCCACAAGCTCTGGCTTGTCTGCTGCGTTTAGGCCGTGGTCGATGCGATGTGTGAGAATTCCTTCAGAGGGTGAGATGAGCTGGTGAATATTCTGATGAGTGTCTTCCTGACCGACATCGCAATGTGCTGTGATTTTGAAACCGTCATTCTTAGCCTGTTGAAAGACTTCCTTGAATAGAATCGGAGGCCGTTTGTATTCATTTGAATCGAGTCCAATGCCAATGATCATGTCTCGATATGGGAGGGCCGCTTTATAGTGTTCCATTGCAGAGGCTGGAGATTGATCGCGAAGGAAGCACATAATCCAAGCAGCTTTGACCTAGCATATCACTTTAGACGTATCTATCAGATTCAGTGTATGAGTCTTACATTCAGGGTCCTGGCCGCCTCATCTTGCGCATCACGAAGTCCTCCCATCATATCATCCCAAGAAACACCACGGCTAGTATGTGCCTGCGGGTCGAAAAAGACCTCACAATATCGCACATTCATCTCCGAAGCACCCTGAAAATACGCCATCGCGACATCATAAAAGTCTTGTCGCGTTCGCAGGACATCATGGCTAGAGTAGTAGGCTTCGAAGAAGGTAGGTGGAATCAGAGACGGATCGAGATGTTCATATTGGTGGCGTTGGGAGGTTGAGATGACGGATGCGTAGGCTTTCTTCAAGTCATCGAGAGATTCGATGACGGGCTTGTCGTTTCCCATGCGCACTTGTAATCCATTTCTTTCGGCTAGCTTCCATCGAAGCTCTGGTGTGACCATTCCATCGATGTGGATGTGCATTTCGACCTTTGGGATCTGTCGTATGAAATCATCATTAGTTGCTAGCAGCCCCTCCTTCAGCCTCTGCCGTTCCTGCGATGTAAGGAGTCTATCAGTGATGTCCATCTTCGGTTAGCTTTTGTTCAAAAGGCAAACCACGGGCCCAGCCCGTAGTTGAGGGTCAGAAAGACGCTCGCCGAATTGCTATGTGTATGCTGAGAGAATGAGTCATCGCAGGCGGTGGGAAATTGCGGAGAGCGGCGTCTGCCGCGGATAAGCTTAAACCGCCGGTCTAGTCTTGGTCAAGCGATGGGGATTGGTCGTGCCTTTCTACTCTACCTATATCTAACTTATAAAATAGTAAGCTGTCCTTTTGAGTTCTTTCACATGGCTTCTCGGCTTCAGGAATGCGGTTTTGGTCGATAAGATCTCTAATCTTAGGCAGGGTATCAAGAGCAGCTGAGTTAAGGCGGTCTCCCTATCGCACAATATCTTCGTTTGGCCAAGACGCTCTATGTCGGTTGTGCCGATGACCATGAAGCCGAGATGGCCATTGCCAATAGGAGTGACATTGTCCCAGAGGACCACAGGCCTGTTATAGAAGAGTTAATATGCCCATTATTTATTTAACCGACTAACCCTTAGGTCTGCAGGTAACTGATATTAATATGATATAGTTAACCCTCCATTCTGTAGAATCTAAACCTTTGCATAAGTATACTAATTTCTGGCACCTCTGTTCTATTATGTTAGATTTCTGTCTTATGCAAGGTAGGTTATAATAGCTGTTAATAGACAGATAGAAGACAAAGGACGGATTCCGCGGACCTGTGGAGGCGGACGAATGATCTGAGCTAGACCTGAAATAGTAGTTCAACTACGACGGGGCCAATCATCAACTCAAGTCTCGTTTTCGTCGCCTCCACCGCCCATTCACGCACGTAGGTCATCTATAAATTATACGTCTCCAGCTTGGCACACCCTTTCACATTCAGTTACGTGGAAACGATACGATGACGGTTCAAACTGAGAAGCAAAGAGCTAAACGAACACGGGCTTCAAGTTGCCGAGTCCGAACAGGGTGTTTAACCTGGTAAGTTGTGACCACTCATTAGACAGACCGAGTAATGCTAATGCTGCCCTGCAGCAAGTCAGTACAAATGAAGCACATCTTAGTCGCTGAGATTATTGCTAATAAGTGACTTTAGAATTCGGCACCTCAAGTGTGATGAGAGCAAACCTGAATGTAAAAGATGTATCAAAGACCAGAGGAAATGCGACGGTTACTCAAGGCATGTACCGATTCGCTCGAATCACAAAAGACCTTGGTCTGTGACTATCCTCCCACACAAGCCAGAACCGGCCCCAAGACCTTGCTTCGACGACATGATGCTTGTGGATCGAACCGACAACGCTCTCCATCACCACGCAAGAGTATACGCCGCCCATGACCTGATATCCTTGGACACAGGAAGAGGTTTCTGGCAACAGCTCGCATTCCCACTTTCTCACGTCGTAAAACCCGTGAGGCATGCTATTATTGCCCTCGGTGGAGCTCACCGCTGTTTCTGGGCCTCTGAGAGCGCACTTGTTCACGCCGACGGCAGAAATGAAGCGATACAAAAGTACAACGAAGCCATTCAATGTATACAGTTGAGAATTGCAGAGGGCCTTGAGGACAGTGTTCAGACGACGCTGACCTGTTGTGTCATATTTATTTGCATAGAGAACTTGCTTGGTCGATTTTCTCATGCTGTCTGCCATCTTCACGCGGCTGTTCGGTTACTGAACTCCCACTGGAAAAAGGTACAACAATCGTCCTCATACAGAAACCCTTACATATATGGATTGCAAAGAGGTCACAGCACGTTTGAGGACGACAAGTACGAGATAATTTCGGAAATGGTCTTCTGGCTCGGCCAAAACGTAGCCCTGTACACGGGCGATTTATATGTTCCTGAACTAGACTGGCATCCCCGTACACCGAGCACTTTGGGAGACGAGTCACTCCCATTTAGCAGTCTTCAGGAAGCACGAGAGAGTCTCTCGTATCTGGATTTTGTTTACGAAGCTAATTTCTTCGGTGGCACGACCTATAGCGCCATCCAGAAGCAGAGGAGTTGTCCGCTTCCCCTCAAGTCTCTCTCTGGAAATTACACAAACGCTGCCAATCTAACACAAGCTGCCTACAATGTATGGAGCTTGAGATTAGAGTTATTCAAACAGTCTATGATCGGCGTGCAGCTTGGACCCCACGAGCAGCAGTCTCTAGCCTGGTGTGAATTACAACAAGCCCTCTGGAGAGCATTTCTAAACTGTTCAGACGGAGGTTATACGAAAGAGAATAGTAGCCACATTCTTGAAAGAGTCCAAGATATTCTTCAGATCGAGTCAGCCCAGACAAGACCAGTGTTCAAGTTTGATGGAGATCTACTCAGCTCTGTTGGGTTCGTTTGCACAGCTTGCAGGGATGGCGATGTGAGAAGCCGGGCGATAAGTCTGCTTCGCTCCATGCGTCGGAGAGAGGGCGTGTTTGATAGCCAAGAGATGGCCGATCTGTTTAGCAGGATGGCTAGCGTGCTGGACGGCAAAGTAGTCACTTGGGAAGCTCTGCCTTGGGGAGCAACGCGGTTATCGCTCGAGCTATCCCGCTTGTCAGACGTATCTTGAGACTCAGTCGTTATTACCTTGTCGGGAGGCCCAATCATCTCGGCTGAGACTTGGACCATGTAGTACCCCACCTCATCGTATCCTGTATACTACATAGGGTCTAGCTCGATGGTAACTCAGAAGCCTAAACTGTGTAAATCCTACTCTTTCAAGTATAGATCTCTGAAGTCATGTGTTAAACAATGCACATAAAGGGACAGTAATCTCGGATCACCAACTCAATACATGTAGAAATTGCTTCTGGGTCGGACTTCAAAGCCTCGGCAGGATCAGTGAAAGTACCAGAACAGTAGGAGGAACCAACTATAAGAACGAGCTGTGCCCTTCAATATATTTCACCATCCTCAAGCTCCAGCCCTGGGTCACTTCCTACCTACCATTCTTTCACTGAATCACATCCTCTCTGAAATACCCCGTCATTTTATGCTGTTTCTCCTCAATAAGGCGCCATGCTTTCCCCTATCATATACTTACTGGTAGGCTTCATGCCACTAGCCACCCAAGCCTCACTAGTCGCCAATCTAGACATTTCGGCCAAGGTTGCAGCCCAGTACGGGTGCGAGGGAGCGTGCTACAAGAACTTCAAAGCTGGGTTAGCTACCGATCGCGAATCTTACGGCGCCATCTACGACAACGACTTTTATGCCACTGCCTCCAACTTCTCTTCTTCCCAGCCAGGCGATGTTCTCAAGTTCAAGCCTATCAACCCCAGTCTCTTGACCGACATCCCCGAAGGTACGACGGCGTACAGACTTCAGTACGTGACCAAGGACATCCACGGAAGGAAGGTTCCGGCTACGGGTTTCATTGCTTTTCCATATGCGACTCGGAGAAACGACCACAAGTATCCATTTATCGCCTACGCACACGGAACCTCTGGTGTCTTCCGTGGCTGTGCCCCCTCAGTGAAGCCAGCCCTAGATGATTACAACAGTTGGTCCCTTCTGACCAGACGGGGGTATGCTGTTGTTGCGACCGACTATGCAGGCCTGGGAAACAACTACACAGCCCACCAGTATCTAGCCTCCCCAGCACAAGCAAATGACCTGTACTACTCTGTTATCGCGGCCCGCAAACTGTTTGGAGCTTCTCTTACAGATGAATGGATGAGCGTTGGCCATTCCCAAGGCGGTGGTGCTGCCTGGGCGTTGGCCGAGAGTCCACTGCTGCGTCAAAACTATCCTGTCGGCAAGTATCTCGGCGCAGTGGCGCAGGCACCCGGTGTTCGTCTTAAAGAGATGGCTCTCGCTGCCTTCCAGTCAGATTCATCATCCGACGTCGTTTCCTCCCGCGGTGTTCTGGGCGAGGTGGGATGGGTCGTAATGGGTCTTCGATCCATCCTCCCCAAGGACAGACAAAATTGGTTGAAGCCTGTATTCCGAAAGCGACTCGAACTTGCAAGTCTAGCACAAGCCTGTTACGCATCGGCTGAGGCGCTGGTTTCGGATCTCGGCTTGGAAGATATCATGGACTTTACCGATCCGAGCTTCATCAAGGCTATCGATGTTATGCAGAACTTGACCGCCAGGGGCGAGGGAAAGAGTCAGCAACCTGTTCTGATTGTGCAAGGACTAAAGGATGTTTCAGTCTTGCCGGAAGTGGTCGAAGAATCGTATCAAGTTGGCTGTCGCTCGGGTAATGAGCTGCATCTTCAACTCTACCCCGGCATGGATCATGATCCTGTGATCGCTGCTGCATCACCCTACTTTCTTCAATGGATCGATGATCGTTTTGCTGGAGTCAGGACGAGTGGTAAATGCAGCAACCATACGACCCAACCATTTGATGCTGTCAACATGTACGCTCCGAATGACACTGACTAGGCAAATTACCTGGGTCGGGTTTAGTTGAGCAAGGAAAGTCCCATTCTCTAGGTTCATCCCTCTCTAGTGTTGGAGCACTCAAGGGAAAGTTAATTTATGCGCCCCTGGTACTTAAATCCTGAAAAATGGATGGTCCATGTCTTACCTTTTCTCGTTAGCTTTTCATTCATGCTTATATCAGAGTCTACTATTTTTCTTCGTACCAAACTTTGTACATTATTTTAAGCAAATACATATTCTTGATCTCGGTCAATATCAAGTTGACAGTCCTTGCTTTGAACCATCTTCTCTTGCACGTGTTGGTGGTCACCTGGGAGTCTTTCCCAAAATTAGCGAAATAGAGGTTTGAACAAAGAGATGGCATCGAATAGACAACTGATGATAAGCAACGCTCGAGTAGATCTTCATCGCCGAAGCTTTCTACACAAGCCTCTATCTGGCCTTGTTGCTAGCACTACGAATATACGGTTCTAGGGGAAACACCTGAGCTTCCGGCGTCACACCCTCATACAGTTCCGCCCACCTCTCACGCAGCGGCTCCGGAGTTTCCCAAGCATTCTCAGGATCTCTCAACCAGAGACGAAGAAGATGGCGCCTTGCATCGTTAGCCCACATTCAACAATCAGAGCGCTAGACTTACTGCTGCGTTGGCGAGTCTGTGAAGCCATCACGAGCGTGAAATACAGCGAGGTTGTTGATGAATTGCATATCGCCCTTTGCAAAGTTTGTCGAAACACTCAGTTTATCTCCCAAGAAGTGAAGAGCATCTAGAGCTTCGGCCTGAGCTTCCGTGATGGGCGGAATATCATGACTCCGTGGCAGTGCACCGAATCCGACAAAGTATCGACGAGCGTACTGTAAAGCAACTCTCTCAGGCAGTGTATCGGTGGCTTTTTGATGATAGAGAAGTGGTCGAGTCGTAAACTTCTTATTCGGGTTTGCGAAACTAAACCAGTTAGCCAAGGTCTGACGACACGGGAAACTTTTCATACTTCTCAACGTCCCAAGTCTGCGACAAGGTGTGAATCAGATCAGGCCTCGTCCTCGCCAACTCATTGTAAACCCTCCACGTACTAGCAATCCTACTCGCGCCGCCCTCCAACGCAGTCTCCAGACAGAACAGCGACACGATATCGCCAGAATCAGTGTGAAAGACCTGTCTGTCAGTAGTATAAGCTGGACTTCCAATCGCGCTTTTGTCTTGACCGGCGCTGAGATCCTTGACGTGCGTGAGGACAACGTCAGCGGGTTTGCCGTCGAATTTGCTGTCTTGACGACCTCGCTGCGATGCGACGTGTGACGAGATACCGGCGTAGATTATTATGTTTTCTTCGCGGGTGTAGTTATCTACGTTGACGCCGCGGATGACGAAAAAGCCGTGGCCTTTGTGTAGCTCATCGGATAATTTGCGGAGTTCTGCGTGTAGCTTTGGTAGAGGGAATGTCTCTGCTGAGATATGTCCAAGTGAGAGACCGAGACCTGCTTGTGTCAGATGAGGCATATATCACTGACATAATCAAGTACCTTTGAAATGCTGTAAAGCCTGATCAATCTCGCCGAGCTGTTCTTCAGACAATTTATACGTCCAGTCATAAGTTTCGCCAACTGAATCGCCTTCCCAGACAAGATCTCCAGTTAGTTGTGTCGGGAAGCCATCTGGGACCGAAGTCGGGAGGTTCCCCTCTTTCAGGCGCTTGGCTGTTCTGGCTTGGTAGTTTTCATAGTTTGGAGCGTAAGCAATATCTGGTTGACCGGGCGGGGGTGCCGCGGTGAGAGTTGTTGTAAAAGACATGATGTTGATAGTCAATGGGAAGTAATGCAGGAAAAAGGTGTGAAGCACTCGCTGTGATCGCCGGCAATAAGCAAATGGGTTGGAGGCCATTATTAATACGAAGTTTAGTAAATGGTGGTGGGATCTGCATGATGAGGTGATGCGTAACACTGATTGCACCATAGCACATAATGTTCTTTAAAGTCCTGCGAAGATGGAGCCAAGCTCTGGATGTAACCACGTACGATAAGTTAGGTAACGTTATTACTAAGAGACCTTAGAAAAGGGCCATCAAGGAGTCAATTAAAACATGAATCTTCAGAAACTCATTGCCTCCAATCACAGGAATGCATTCACTCTCGGAACTCCTCCAACTCAGCTTTCCCATGATACAAAGTCCAAGCCCATAGCCAATCAACGACCAGAATATCTCCAAAGCTAAATACAAGGCTCCCCCCAAACACAAACTTATAATACCACCATGCATTACTGTCATTCAAGTCATCCACCTGACATGCGATCGCCCACGGCAGTACATAAAGCAAATTGCTCGCGAGACTCTGATATAAATACCACCTAGGCCGCGTTGCTTGAAGGATCGTCGCAAGCTGAGTTGACATCGCGTAAAATATA
Source organism: Fusarium sp. NRRL 25184 (assembly GCA_013755755.1). Taxonomy (NCBI): domain Eukaryota; kingdom Fungi; phylum Ascomycota; class Sordariomycetes; order Hypocreales; family Nectriaceae; genus Fusarium; species Fusarium sp. NRRL 25184. The sequence continues at coordinate 8,517 of JABSSZ010001602.1, forward strand.
TAACACCAGTCGAGACTTCGCCACATGTAAGCTGTGACCTCTGCGACTTCATCTGAACCACTGATGTATGAAGCAAAGGGCTTTGCTCCGAATAGCGTAAGGAAGATGGCTATCGGGACTTCAAAGACAAGGGCAATAATTAAAGATCTGAAAGCTGGGCGTACGATGACACGAAGGTCCTTCAATGACGCTTGAGGTCGTCGTGTGCTGATGTCGACACGTCTTCTCCAATCTCCCCAGTTATGGCCGATGAATTGCAGCGCTGTTGCCTCCAAAGCCTGAACAGGAACCATGATTAAACCCCAGCGGATGGTGTTGAAGACACCCCAAGCTGTAGCATACACTGCCCCTAGAGCAACGATGGTGCTCACTAGCCAGAGATACAAGGCATTTCTGACAGCTGATTCGGTGAAGAAGATCAGTCCTGGCGGGAGAAGGACTTTAAGTGCGTCAAAGGTAGGACGCAGTTTCTCTTGAAGATCCTGCGGTGTGTGCCTCTTGAATGACCATGTATTCGACCAAAGGAAGTACATCAGTCCTGCGAAAGCTGCAACAAGATTGCATACCAGTTGGATTGTGCCTTGCATGTTGACAGTCGGCGTGAAGGAACCGACATGAAATTTCGAAATGAGAAGAAAGTCAAGGATGATGTTGACCGCAAACTTGACGGTGCTGATCGCCAGTGGAATATCAGGCTTGTCTAGTGCTCTTGTTGCTGTCGCGACTGCAGTTTCGAGCATTCCACTGAAGACAGTGAATGAAGCGATGCGAACATAAGTCAAACTGGCATCGCGAACTTCCCCTGGGACGAAGCTATTCGCAAAAGAAGACGCAGCGGCAAGAAAGACAATACTCAGTATAAGCCCGATAACAGACTGGAACGCGATAAGGGTATGCGTCAATTGAAGACGCTTGCCCAGCGATCGCGAAGCTTTATCTCCAATGATGACCCACGCTGCTCTGGGCAAACCTTCATTCACAGCCTCCGAAGCAGTGTTCATGTATGTATACGCATCGGTGAGCACCACCATTGATGAGTCGATGTTTGCGACCCATAGTTTGGATAACGTGCCGTATAGAGCGGGGAGGATGAAAGATGCGAGGTTGAAGAGAAGCGAGCCGGTGTAATGCGTGCGGTGGAGGGCTGAGAATGAGAATGCGGAGGGGAGGCGGCGGATGCGACGGGTGATGCTGTTGAGGATCTTCATTGTTTCTCAGATCTCAGGTCATCTGGAAAGACAAATAGTGTTAGTTGTTGGTTGAGAAAAGTAGAGGGACGATTGAGAGGGGAAACCATTGCGTAACCGAAAATGAGGGACGAGATACGACGCAGTGAGGCGCGGGAACCCCTCTTCAGCTGGTCGGCCTCCCGCATGAAGAGCGAAACCATGAAAAGATAAGAAGTATGTTTATTTTTGAGACTGTTTAATGTTGAAAAGTAAAAAAATCGATGAGTAAATGGGAATTTTCATGACAATTAACATGTTCGAGCTTACTGATAATGCCTAGCGAGGAGTTCTCATTTAGTCTTCTCATCCGACGTCGCATCCTCACGGCTGATGGAATGGGCGACTCCTGAGAGTAAAAAAAAAATTGTATAGTCTGTCAAGTGCTGCTGAAAAAGACAAGATAGCTCGGGTTTGATGATGGAGTATTGTTTGATCGTAATGGTGGCGATCCTAGAGATGGGCATGGTCTCTCTGACAGGCTCGACTTGAATGATGATGAATGTGTCAAGAACATGAACTCCCGAGATGATCTTCTAATAAGAATCCGATGTCATTAAATTTGAACAGACACGAGGTGAACGTTTGGTCATCCGCAGACCCAAGGCTCCCATCCATGCGACCAGGGACAGGACTGGGCCGTCAACGAAAATCGGACACGATGCCCCTTTTGCGATGAAATAGGCCATATTCGGATTGAAGACTCATACTACTTACTTATTGGTGAGTGATTTGCGACTACGTACGCAGAGAACTGTGACGAGGAGAGTGGCTTGCTTGACATCTTGACGGGCCGCGATAATACGCGGGAGGCAAAAGAACGACAAAGCTACTTCTATTTCAGAAAGGGAATGATACGATTTGCCTCAGCTAACTTCATCTTGAGTTAGATGGATCCTAGAACGGTTGGATTGTACCGGTTGTGGCTGGCGGAACCGGCATAAGGCTGGCTGGGGCTGGTCATGATCCAAGATAAGATAAGAAGCTCAGTTGGGGGCTTGTTTCAGGGAAAGGAAACATGCGATTCTTCACAAGGATGCAAAGCGTATTTTGGTGACAAGATCAATTGTAGCAGCTTCTGCAGTAACCTAAAGTTGCTACTCCAATATGGGCACATGACTGAGCCTGTCTTTTGATATCCACCTTTAATCCGCCCACTAATAGATCAATCAGTTAAAGGAGTGACATCTCGGCAAAAGAATACCGAGCCAACGCGTTATGATCAAATCCGGCCCTGTATCCTGAACCGCTCAGTAAACCTCAATAGTCTCGGTGACATAGGAGTTGGTCCAGATAGGGGCCTTCTTAGCAGTTCCGACGCGAACGTATTGGAAAACGGAAATCTGAGGGAGACCCTTGTCGTTGATCTTGCCCTCCTCAGCAGCGAAGACCCTGATGTCGTACTTGCCGCTATCCCGATCGGCATGGACAGAAGCAGAGATGGAGGTGTTACCTCTAATCTTAAAAAGGTTGCCCTTGGCTGAAAGAGACCCCATATACCATGGGCCATTACCTGTCTTGCAAACCTCGCGGATGTTTTCGGTGTCCCTGGCGACGTAGTATACACGAACCTATATTGATTTGGTTAGCGGCTTGCTGCATTTATGGCCCGAGTAATTACTTACCTCGGTGCCTTCGCCACCCTTCCAAGTAATGGCAGCAACCTGTTTGTTGTTGGGAGAAACATAAATGTTTTCCTCCTGATCACCCTTGAACGGGTTCTTGACAACCTGGATTCTGTGCCTAGTAAAGTCGCCATTACCTTCCTCATCCGGAGACTGAAGATAGCTTAGAATGTTGTTCTTGTCGCTGTTTGGATAGACATAGAACAAGAGACTCCTCTCGCTGGTATCAACGGCAACAACGTCGTTGGGAAGATTCTGAAGGCGAGTTAGAAAACATGCTGGCCGGTGTTGAGATTGAATCGTTTACTCACGCCAGACATCTTGCTTGGTTTCAGGTACGCGACTGGAGGTGGTAGTGTACTGGTAGACTTCGGACTTTCTTCCGAAGCTAAGCTAATTGGAGAATTTTGAGGTTCCGGAGAAGGAGATGAGTTGCGTGAAGGCAAAGTTTGATTGGGATATGAAGTACTGATATGGAGAGAAAAGGAAGTGTGAGTGAAAGTTGTCGATGCAGTGACTGCTGAGGATTCTTCTGAGGCGGGGGAAACAGCCAGATTTATAGTCGTGCCGTCGCTCAAAGTCGTCTTTAGAGTCATTGAGGATCTAGGCTTCTCTTCGGCTTGGTCACTGGAGAGATGCAACTCTTCGGCCATGGTGCTCCGGTGTCAAAGAGGGGGCGATGAGAGGTGGAAACAACTATAGCCAATGAGGCGATGATTCGGACTGACAAACAGGGTAACTTCACTAGTTATGTCGGAAGAGGAGTTGTTTCGAATGTGATATCCCAAGTGGCGTGAGGTTCTCAGCTCTCAAGATACCAAGGTGGCTTCAAGAGTAACCGTTTTCGATGTTTTGTGATACCTCTTGCATCGATATATTCGCCACGCAGGAGGGCTTGCCAACAGAACTGGAAGGGTTGGCTAAGTGCAAATGATGCAGCGAAGTGGAGCGTTTGCGTCGGGATTTACAGTGTCTCTGCGTGATGATATGTTACTGTATAAGTCCACGCCCGCAGCGCTTTATTATGCTGAACACGGGTAACACAACATTCTTGGCTGTTTTGAGAACTTCAACTTACTAAGACGGATTCCGCTGTGATACTGGAGGTCAATAGCATACTTTATTGGCCAGTTTACGTTGATAACACGGGGGTATGGAACGAGCGTTGATAGCCGCCAGAGCGGTCTCATGGGGCCTTTGATGAATGGCTGATAACCAGGTATGCCTCTCTGATGTAGCAATATGCGAGAACTTGGACTGTGACGTCTCTCATTCGTAAAAACTATAACCAATATGTATGAGACCTTCCTATGCCTTATCTTTGGCTAATTTGAACAGCTTGCCGCGACTGTTGTATCCTTAGCCAAGGCCCCGACACATCACACAGTAGATGCGCGTCTGTAGAGTAAGCAGTAATAGAGATGTAGACTGCCTTGATCTTGACATGGCGCAGAGATCATTCTAGATAGAAACTGTATCAACAAGGGACCCACAGCCTCGATTGTTGTGCCTCGCCGAGCTTCTCAATATCGAAAATCGTAGACTAGTCTTTCCCTGGCAGCGAGTCACCCCGGCTTGCCACCACGTTATCACATTCTTCGCGCTATCACCATGGTCAAACCCCTTGCCCCGTAATATGACACGATCGTATGTATGAAGCCATTTGACCATCAAGGTCTCTGGTACACTTCAGATGAATTCAAAGAGAAGCCCAGACTCTCCGAAATATGTCGCCATGTAATGTCGTGACAGCAGATGGCGAGCTGAGATGATCCCATTTCTGCAGCCTGAATTCCTCTCTCGCCTAACTCTACTCTTTTGATCTCTAGCTCTGGTAAAATGAGCGCTGAGTTGAGACATGTGGAGTATAAGCGACATTGCCTTTGCTATTCTAAACCTAACCGCTCTGGCATGAACGATGCAGTCCTTGAATTAACTATGCACTTCAATATCGCCATCACACGTTACCCAGTGGGGCCGACCAGTTAAGGTCCAGTACGATGCCCGAGAACCTTTTGGGTTCAGAATCATCCGTTTTACTTTTGCTACTAGTTCGGATTGCAACAGGCATCGCCCCGATCACTAACTCCAGCAGATCGTATATGAACCTATAAGCACAATTGAGCACCCACTGTGGCTTGATGTTTACTTCACAAATATCTTCGCTATACCGTATATCATGCCTAGTGATCTGTAGAGGCTATGTACTTACTACTGGTAATACTCTCCTTTTATCTAAGAGTGTGACTACGCAACGGGCCGCTGAACGACTGGTCCTCCCCACACCCAGCCAGCCACAAATGCCGGCGCTATCCCCACAATAGACTCCAGCTAGCCACCTCCTCACCAACTGAGACTGTTTGCAGTAATGGGGCTTTACCGTTATAGTCTATTACTCCGTAATTTGAACCTTTCCTCTCGCGTCTCCTCCTGCAGACCGGTGAACATACGATATGCAACGCACAGACCGCCAGATCTGCCTTACTTCCCATGTCTTGTATCGTAGCCACGCGTGACGGAAGTGACCCGCGGTTGGTGGCGTGCAGAAGCTTAAGGCTTGTTAGAAGTAAGAGTTTCGGATAGTTCCAGACCGTAGGCTAAGAAACGAAGTTGTAAAGCCAAGGTGCAAGCATTGACCTGTGCTCGCTACAATGAGAATCAGACATCCACGAAGTAGACATCCACGAAGTAGACATAGCTCATTAGAGGCTGACCTGATGCCATACCAAGGAGCAATTGGATTGAAGCCCTGAAGATCACCCACCCCGGAGAGGTAAGATTCAGGTCTGGCATCAGAGCCTCGCGGAGTGGCTATCGCCTTTGTTATCGCCAGTGCCTTCCTCAGTCGTGAAATCTTTTGAGTAGAGTCCGTTGCGTTAGAGATTAGTACAGTGTACTTTTATGAAATGCGTCTGGCGATCGAATTGATTCGTGTGTCGTGCAATTTCTCCTCTAGCTAGCCTCTTTCTTTGCTTAGAACACTATCCCATTCTGGAAGAAGGGGGCTGGCTGAACGTTTCCTTGCTTGTTTCTATCAGAACCTAATACTCAATATGCTGAGCTGGAATGGTATATCGTACCCCTGGAAGGTCTCAGGGGAGCACGAAAGCCTCGTATCACAGCTGCAACATGGGTTGCTGGACAGCCACAAGAGCCATTTGTCCTTCTCCTTCGCTTAGTTCACGACTCCCAAGCTTGTACCATCGCCCGTTATAGGAAATGGCGCCGCTGCTCTTGGTAAACAGATCCACCTGAAGAGATTGTGGAGAGCTGAGCTATGGAATGGCGGCCGACGATCTGTACTGTACTTACAGCTGTTTTTTATGTCAAGGGCGTCTGATAGGGGCAAGGGAGATGCATCTTGTTTATCAAGCGACTACCCTAACATCGCTCTCAGTGTCTTTCTTCTTCCTTTCGTGCTTTACTCCTGCTGCATCGCCTCGTCATCCTCTCTGTCTTCATTGTATCACTTGACCGCCCAACATGTTGACCAGCTGGCTCCTGCAGTTGGCTATTCTGACTGTGACAAGCCTACCTAGGCTTGCTGCCGCTGGCTCTGGTGTGTTCTCTCTCTTCCTGATCTCGACACCTCCTTCTTCAGAGGTATTGAAACTAACAATACATATCTCTTTCTAGATCCGGCTGCTGCTTACGGCGGTGTTGCTTCACCATCAATAAACCTACCGGCCGCGGTTTCAAATGCTAGCTCGACTATCGAGAGCGAGGTTCTTCTTGAAGAGTGTGACCCGTCAATCACAGTCTGTGGAACAACAGCGAATGTCAAGGTCATCCGTACACACAACAGCACAGTCTTCGTCACACGTCACCATGTGCATGAAGACATAACGGTGTGTAAACTCTTGACTGGGGGGATAATATGTCGTACTGACGCAAACTTAGGAGCTGCCCACGTCTACCCGTACTGTCGTCGAGGTCATTGTCTCAACAAATACGACAGGCGTTCAAGGCATGCCCCATTGTGAAGAGTCCATTCGAACTATACTGACAAATTAACAAGGTCAATGCCGTGACACGACCGTCTACGTTGAACAAACACCGCTCACCGTCACCGTTGATGTCAATACCACTACTACTCGGGAAATCGTGCCTATTGTCAATGTCACCTCCGTTACTACGTCGTGGGTTCCGCATGAGAAGATCTCCCAATGTATCATCAAGAGGACAAGCACTGGCCTGGCTCCCGGGCCCGGTTACGGCTCTGCTTCACCAACTCCAAGCGCGCCATCTCAACGGCCTCCGCCGGCTGCTGGCTCTGGAGGTAACTACAATTCTGGCCAGCCTGATCCAAGCATTCCGTCTGCTGGAGCGTCTCCAGCTCAAGGTAGTGGAAGCCAAAGGTATGTCCATATGGATGAGCACTTCAACCATTACCCAAGAACTTCGCTGACGTCAGGCTAACAGTAGATCTTCTAGTTCCGAACCCTCTTCCTCTTCCGAGGAATCGTCCTCAACCTCTGAAAGCGCGTCCGGAGGCGTGTATGGCAGCGCGTCTGAGAGCGGCTCTCAAGCCTCTGGAGCTTCAGCGAGCTCAAGTGCTTCAGGAGCTTCGAGTGCCTCGGGTGCTTCGACATCCACTTCGTCTTCGAGCTCCAATGCCTGGTTCTAGATAAATGCTCAAGCTTCATGCTGACAGATGCATTCTCACGGACACTTATAAGTGCTCATTGGGTGACTTGGGTTTAATCTTGTGGAGCAGGAGATAGAGCAGTGTATACTCTCACGTACTTTACTTGCTTCTTTGTAGTTATTAAGTGTCTTTTCATCTGGGCCGGTGACTATTTCTGCTCAGGCATGACCCTTACTGAGTGTTGCGACAGTGCTTAGATTGCCTTGCATGGCAGCATGGAGGGTTCTGTAGCAATAACAGAACTAGTAACCAGCATCTCTCCACTACCCTTGATTAAGATCTTGCAGTGCCAGATTAACATAGTTCACTTTTAAAGAAATTCATGGGACTAGGAGTTTTACCTGATTACCTATATTATAGCTAAGCACGAAATAATTAAAGCTTCCTGCGGGAAGCCTGTGGCTGTTGCCAGTACCCCCACGTTTCTTATCTTATCTCGCATCCGCCCTACTCGGCCGATTGGAAACTCTGGTTTCAGCTGCTGCGAAATCTACATAACCTAGAGTAGGGATTCTGTAGGGTCTACTGACTCCTTTTGCTAATGGTATAACATGAAAGGGGTAACCCAAGTACACCATACACTATGTTGAGTCTATGTAAATAAAGAGGATTATTAATTTCTAAGATGATGATGCTATTGTTGATCATACACCCTTTTTCTCGCTATTATACTTCGTGTGTTTTTCGCTCCCGTATCCATTATCTTACAGTGCCTTGATACCTTTAAATCAAGTCTAATCTTAATTATCAATCAATCAGTGCCGGCTAAAAATCTGCTAATTGCACTTTTAATCTCGTTGTCTACTGTAGACCGAGCCTTTCGAAAGCCTCACCATATCCTGATACGTCAGGGTCACTGTCAAACCCAACAGAAATCACAGGAGATGAGTATTCCTTCTCAATAGCCCCAAGAGCCGCAGAGAAACCAACGCCATCACCTGTTAAATAGAGGGAGGCATAACGAGTAGTAGCTGCCAGCGTAACTGCATTCCTAGCAGGGATGAAAATGGTCTGGCCTGTTTGGACTTCCTGTGCATACTCCTGAACATCAAACCTAAACGCATCCTCAACAACGGTGATGGCTTGGTGACTAGGATAGCTCAATTTGGGCAACTTAGATGGAATGCGATTAGTTCCTTCGATGCGAGATACCACGCAGCGGTTGTGTGTTTGCTTTAAGCGGACCAATGGCTTGAAGAGTAGCCCTGCGGCTGCGAACTTGGGCCCGGTGTCTGCCTTGAGAAAGTACGGTTCCGGCCCATGCGGGATAATGTTATCCGTCGACAGGCAGAAAGTTGTCTCAGCAGCGGGATGATCTGGGACAGGCACAAAATCGAATTTGCCAGGGAAATCCTTAAGACGAGGAATCAAGGACTTCATCGGGTCCCTAGTATCTGGCGACTGGTATAAGACACTGTCCTCGGGGAGAATAATACCCATTGCGTAAAACATCTCGATCCAGTCTGCAGGAATAATTGGGCCCCAGAACTCTGTATGGGTGCCCAAGATTTGATAACGATGTATGGCCCCCCTGGGAAGCGTTAGACTCAAGCCATTAGCTTAAGAAAGACATGGATCTTACTGGTGGTACACTAGCCATATCTCCAGGGTTGAGAGTACGACCTTGGTCGTTAGCCCAGACATTCATCTGACCTTTCGTGCAGAGGAATATGCCATATGCGTCATTATGGTAATGGAATGGAATAGGAGGCCCCTCTGTTAGTCTTTAGGTAAGCTGCTATAACTATTCTATCAGATTAATACACTTACCGGATCCGCCTGATGTCAGCAATGCAAAGGTGTTGTTGGTCTCTTTGGCGGTAACCAATACTCGGACAACCGAGGTAGAGGAGGGTATGTCAACAACATGTCCTTCGAGATACGGAACTATGTAAGCTTCGTCGGGCTTACCCGGGGGAACTAGAGTAGGCTTGATGCCGGTTCGGATTAGCC